>DWRA01002782.1:0-13276 GCA_018250295.1 Spathilepia clonius
CACACACACGTGTAGGTAAGATGAGAAAACTTTTTTGAGTCTTAGTTCCATGTTTGGGAACTCCCCTAAATTTAATATATTTTTTATTTTTGTATATAATTCGGAAAGCATTTTACAGAATACACTTACCTACCAAGTTTCAAATCTATAGTCTTAATAGTTTCTGTATAAAGTGCCTGTGACATACGGACAGACGGACAGAACAAAAGAAACTATTGTAACCCCTTTTCCACAAATAAGACTCGCCATGTAACATGCCTGTCTTCTTTCCAATGGGGCCAGAGCTTGAATCTGGGCCAGATAGAATGGGTCGTCAAGTTTGCATATAAAGATTGAGATTGATTTTTTTATTGTAAGTTACATTACTGCATAATAAAAAAACAAACAGTGATAGCCTAGTTGTTTGAAACTTTGCTTTGCAATTTATGGATCCATGGACTGAAGCCCAGGGCTTACCCATAATTTTCCGAAGTTATGTGCGTATTACAATTTTATGATCACTTGATTTAATGATAAAGAAAAACATCGCAAGGACACCTACACGCGTGAGTTATTAGAAAAATAAACATTTACATTTAGCCAGCGTGTTGGACTGTGGGCTAACCCCTCTCACTCCAAGAGGAAACCCGTGTCCAGCAGTGGGATAGTAATGTGTTGACGGCGATGATAGTAACATTGGAATACCACGTATTCATTTACCCGCAAAGTTGGAGTCAAACTTACAAACTTGTTATTTGATTTCCGATCTCGTGGTTAACTTTTCCGTTCAGAGCAGAAGCGAAGTTTATTAAAGTGAGTTTTATTTGATTTGTGGAATTCATCAAAACTTAATAATGCCAACATTTACATTTTGAATTGGTTGTTTTCATTACAATATTTCGAGATAAACAAATTTACATACAGCAAAGTAGGTAATTTTTGAAATCCCCTAAACGGTGATGCATCTGGGTCAATCGCAAATGAAAAATTGTATCGAATAATCTATAAGCACGAAGATAATGCACACAACTTGTTACTGTTCTAAAATAAGCTTCTGTTATGAAACTAACAGACAATCATAAACCAGGACGTAGGAAGTGACCTCCTTATTCACGGGACACGTAAACAATTGCTCTAGAATCGGTGTTACTCCGCTGTTAATTATAGCAATACATCGAATGATAATTATGACTAAATATTACAGCACGAGTCACCAATGGTTTGGTTAACTTCTTCTAGACTATAGTGTTTAGATTGCGCAATGCACAATTTTGGTTGTAATGTTAAGTACGGTTGGTAAGTCATACTATCCATAAGTACATATAAAAGTACTGCTTTAAAGTTGAGCCAAGGATGTAGTTTTAAACATGTTATGACGGGAAGTGTGTTGAAAAAGGATTGAAGCGGACAGTGGAACGAGGAAAATAAAATTTAACCGAAATTAACACTACTGGATGCAAATTTACCTCAATGCCATTCGCGTCTCACTTAAGGATTTCAAATATAAATTTTAAGAACCAATAAGAATTTTAAGTACTTGTTTATTGATTTTCATTTTACTTTCCTTTATTTCTTTTGTATTTCCTGGCAAATTTCCTCATAGTAGTTCATTTTTCCTTATAACACCCGCAAAACAGAAGTTTTAGCAAAAAATAGTACCACTTCTTGTTTTGAAAAAAAAAAACTGTTTACAATGTCCCTTTTAACTCCGCTCTCCCATACTTACGTTCCAAATATTAATTACAATAATCTGCAAGAACAATGAGTTGTTTTTCTCAAAACGGTTTAAGTTACTCGCGGTGATAACGTGCAATCATTATTTGCTCGAACACGTCATGGAATGCTGAACCACACGACGGGGCATTTCACACCGCGTTGCGTCAAATTATGTATGTATAGTTTAAGGATACGAGCCAGTAGAGTTATGCGTATGATTTTCCTTTACTATTATTATAAACATGTAAGCCCTTGTTTACCGGTTTTATTCACGAGATATATCAGCAAGCAGTTCAGATAGGCGCTTTGCTCGTCGCCAGGGCCCGGGGTGGAGTGTAACGGGCCGTGATATCACATTACAGTGTTTTACAGTTCTTGGGCGGCACGCCAACCCAGAGCCACCCAGTTTTTAGGTACCAACAAAATAAGCCAATCCCGCGCACCTGTCAGCAGTCGTTTTGGAAAACTTTATACTTTCTTTTTAGATGCCATTGTCAGTTAACAAAATACTCGCTTTTTTATTTTTGCAACAATCTTACTCGTACATCAATTATACACATAATCGTAACAATCTTCTACGTTTTCTATTTCCAATATGTCCAAATTTCAAGTAAATAATACTTGATGCGTACCCGTCCACAACACTTGTGACGGCACGTGCCTATATTTTGTAAGAACTGAAAAGCATTTATAATATCAAGTAAATATTGTTAGACTCAAAACTAAAATGAATAGCCACCACGCTAGCTAAAGTAGTTTATAGCCAGAGGAAACTGTCAACTGTCATACTATATATTATAAGTTCACGTTTTCAAAACCCTAAAACAAATTTATCTATTTTATAAACACCACACATGCATTATAACGAAATAAGTTACATCTAAACAAGACTTTTTTTTAATGACAAATAAGTTTGTACTATAATACAGAAGTAGCAGTCCATACGATGATATATGATAACTGCCGCCCTTGGACATCTGCTAGGCACGGGTCTCGTCTCAGAATGAGGGTTTAGGCTTCATGGAACTGGACATGTGCGAATTGGTAGACTTCACTCACTGTTGAAATCTTTTTTTTAATAAGGTATTAACGTATAAGTTTCCTTACAATACACAACAACACAACTGAGTCTACCACCTTTTATCTTTTTACACAAGTAGTAGGCGTAGAGCGTAGATACGTATTATGAATAGTATATTACAGTAGTAGTTATTATATCTACCTAAATGTATGCGCTGCCAGCATCTTTTTGATGAAAATCTTTAATATCTTACATACCTTTAGAAAGATGTCTCAGTACGTCTTTCGTACTGTTAAAGTGCTTAAAAGAAATCTGCCAAATGCACTCTGTAGTATATTTAAAGTTAAAGGAATATTCACTCTCTACGTGTCCTGCATTAAAGTACCCAAGTAGCTATACAAAAATTGGATGTAAAATGTTATATTCTTTGAATACAAAAGATCGAAGTAGGAAAGTTCGAAAATACATTAAAATGTATACAAGTTAAATATACACTTGACTTGTACGAATAAATATAAATGGTAATCTTACGGATATAAGGCAATTTTAAAAATTGTTCATTTTACAAAAAAATTTATCAAATTTATTCCTATTTAACGGCCCGCGTAGTGTAGCAGTCACTGTGCATGTTTGTGGTACAGATTATATCTAATTTAAGCTTTAGCTAGCCGCACGGGCTTTTGTTTTGAGTCTGGGTGTTTGAGTAGGCACTCGTCCCTGAGTCGTCTGTCACTCGCTATGTACTATGTCCCCGCGGCTATATCGGTATGAGGTTCCAGGCGTTAATATTTTTACCAGGGAATTTATGAACCTATTAATGCGCTCTGCTTACCACAGGATTTTCCTTAAAGTAACAAGAGTTAAGTATAGTTTAACACACGCACCAAGTGTGAGGTGGTAGACGATATTCAAATTTAAGAAAATATCAGTTACGTAGGTGTTTTCACGATGTCTATATTACCGTTATTCCGCGTTAAGCCAATTTATGAGTTAATAAGGTTAATAAGTAATAAAAACAGACATGTTTGCTTTAGCTTTAAACCCTGACCTTTGAGGGTCGATATTAATATAATTGAAACATCATAATTAAAAGACTTATTAATAAATTCTTATTGAAGAACGATAATTTTAAATAATATCTTTTTTTTAAAATATGTTTAACATAAACTAAAGTTATAATTTTCTTCACGTTCATTTCAACATAAGATCTTACCTATATTTGGCAGTGGATATTCTGTTGTTAGCGAACTTCTGCGGCTGCGGGCGGTTGACGAAGATGATGCGGTTCTGCTGGTCGCCCGGCGCGCCGTCCGTGACGCCCGACGTCGTCGCCTCATCCTCGTCTGGAAGACAAGAGAACAATATGATATCAAACATTTGTACTCTACTACAACATCGATTTGCGAAGAGATTAAAATGGTTAGCCTAGTGGTTTAAAATTCGGCTTATCAATTTCTACGTCCAAAGATCGAATTTTAAACATGGACACTTGATGTTCTAATTTGCGTATGGTTTAATTGACTATAACGGCCATTAACGGTAAAGGAAAACATCGTGGGGAAACGTAGAGGCCTGAGAGTTATGTTGTAAAAAGTTCTCAGCGGTGTGAAGTCTACCAACACGCACTTGGCCAACTTGGGGTCGTGTGACCACACATTTGTAGCATTAGTTATAATAACATGTTACAAATCGAATTGTTTAAGTTACAGTTAAATTTGTGAAAATAAAAAATTCGCACTGTCGTTATACTTTAAAAAAACGAATAATAAATACGTATGTAACAACAATTTTAATAAACTATTTGTATTGAAATATTCATTTCAATTAGTTTACTGTAAGCCATACTGTAGCTCGAGAAGCCGAAAGTCAAAACAAACATGAGTACAAAAGATTTCTCGTTTAATGCATGGTGTCCGTCATGAGTAACCTTGATAAACTTATACAAATTATGTCGTACAATAAATACTGAGATAGATTAACGTGTTCTCCCTTCTCGAAATTGAAGAAAAGGAAAGACAGTCAATCCCCGATGTCGCTTAACGCAACGTATCATCATACAAGTAATAAGTAGTTTACACAAAAAAATAATGTCTTTTATTATAAACTACTTGTCTTAAGCTATTGAGCATCCTTGTTTAAAGAGCGTGTCCATAGCACTCACTCTTCCATTATCCCTTACCCACGAAACAATTCCAACAATCATATTTGTTTGGAGGGTTTTTCATGCACGTACCTACGTACGTTTAACCTGGAGCACGGGTTCCAATTTTTATTTTTAATTTAGGCTTAAGACATGATAAATGACCTGTTATTTTTGCACATTTTAATAATAAAACTTATTTTAGCGTAAACGTTAATGTGTCTCGAGAAAACCTGTTTCCGCTTTTATTATTATTGGACGTCTATAATTGTGCATTGTATATAAAAACTTGAAAAAATTCTCGGTGCTGACGCGTTTTATCATAAACGCACTAGAAATCCGCCCGTCTTCAAATGAATCTTCATCTCTATTTATAGCATTAAGCTACCAGCAAATGTAGTTCCGATCTGCATAGAAAATATCCGAAGCAAAAGGAATACAAAACACATAATATAAAATTCTAGTTGTCCAGTGTACCAGATGTCCAGTTGGCACGTGCAGCGGGCCAAATATGAACGTAGATCAATAATGTGCGATTGTAATAAAATTGTGACATACTAATCGATAGTCCGTTATGATGTTGAAATATGTAAATAGCTTCGTTTAGACCAAGATTAATTGAGACACTTGAATGAATATCGAATACACAGGGGGACCAATATTTACGATACAACACGTTATTCACTGACCGTCCCTGGGAATTCATCCTTGACTACATTTGGTGGGGCGCGAGTATTTCTAAATTTTACTTGCCCATGATACACGAGGGCAATGAGGGCAATTTTCTTATTACGCATGTTACACCTATCCCAGACGAAGAATTCTTATGTCACGAGTGCCATGGTCAAAGAGAAAAAGATAAAGGTACTTTACCCACACTAAAAACAAATATCCTACTATTAGAAGTTTGGTTGACAGGAATTCGAATTTAAACTCGGATTCGGCTCGTTCGTATTATGCAATTTGTATAGATATTTTCCCATGTTTTTGTAAAACATCTTTTTAACCGATCTATCTATCCCTTTACATTTCATTTCAAACGAGTTTTGAAGTTAATAGTAGATCGATGAAAGTATAATTAAGATGAGAAGATAACAGTTAGGTATCGATCACGCTGCCTCACGTCCACATTTTTTATAGACACGTTAACTATACATATACACTGTCAATGGCATCACATTTAAAAATAACTTATGAAACTACCGAAATACCTCATCATTCGTTTTCCAAGTACCTACGGGCGAGATATGCATTCAGATGCGAGAGAATCAGGAAAAATAAATATGATTAGGTACAATATGAATGACGCGGACATAGCAGATAATGTACGTATTTCATAGTAATCTTCATTTCATGTGTAATAAAATGTAAACGAAATGTATGTAAGGTAACATGATAGGCATTTTAAAATAACTATTAGGTATATGAACGAATCAAACAATAGAGTAAAAATGTATGCAAAATATTTTGAAAACTGTTTATGGCCGATTTTGCGTATTTTACATGCTAGTAAAATGACTGCTTTATGAGCATACCATGAATCAGCATATTCTTTCGTGTATACATGTAAAGAAATGTTTAATTTTACAATTATCTATGCTCTATATAGTTTTTATTCCGATCTTTTATTTATGTTTTATGACACTGATTACACGTACATTGCCATTTCTAAAGACTAATGACTGTATCCACTATGTAAGTCAGCCGGCACCCAAACCCTTCCACCCAACGCAAACGCAGAATTGCTTTACGCTACAAATGGGTATAACGGTGGAACCTCCCGGCCATAATGGCGCTCCCACCTTTTAAGAATAATGACAATTTGATATAATTTCCTTGTTCATTATTTTATTATTTATTTTACATGTTACCTATTATTATTTACATGTTACCTATTATCGCTGTATATTTTTTCGTGTGATTTAAATATTTAAACATTCCACTCGCGCTACGTTTATATTACTACATTACGAACACGCCAGTGACGTAACCGCTACTTTCTTGTAATCACATGTACCATCAACGTGTAATTTGCCAGTCCTTCAGAGTGTACAGCTCTAATT
The DNA here is from genome assembly GCA_018250295.1 of Spathilepia clonius. Lineage (NCBI taxonomy): Eukaryota > Metazoa > Arthropoda > Insecta > Lepidoptera > Hesperiidae > Spathilepia > Spathilepia clonius. The sequence goes on from DWRA01002782.1 coordinate 6,920, forward strand.
TATAATTTAACACAACACACAACTCAAACAAGATATACAAAAAAGACAAGACAGCGGCGCTTTAAAGATGAAGATTAAATTAGTCTCGTCATACTCAGCAACTCAGTTGGAGAAAATACCCCTGACATTGTACAAGTAATTAAGTTTCCTTTTATGTAGGCTAACGATACTCGAGGGTTGCTCGGTTCCCTACTGGAAGCAGGAATGGCAGCAGCTAATGTTAATTGGTCACTACTGTCCAGCCTAAAAATAAGCAGAAGTACCACTCAAGAGACCTCTGTAACATTTAGGTTTGGTCAAAGTTGAAACACTTCATATTAACGTCACTGCCTGCCGAACGACTGGAACCCGGTTGGATTTAACTATGTCGTCGTCATGTTCGCATATGGATGCGTCCAAAACTACCCAAAAAAAAAGTTACGAGAAGTACAAATGCGAGCATAAAATAAAGTGGAGCCATTATTGTGGATCCGATACACAGCTATTATTTTCCATTTGAATCTATGGATACGCTACGTGCCTAGGTATCCCATCATTTTTTAGACGTTTCTCGTTGATATGAACAAATAACATTACCCTTCGCTGCCGGATAAAAAAGAGATGCATGTTTATGCATTGTATTGTAAATACTATATACCCCTACGGTCTGCCTATATGCACGCACTTAAACTCGAAAATTAACGTACGGATTTTGATGCGATTTTTACCATTGATCTGAATGATTCATTTTAAAGACTTTACTAAATTATATCATATATTAAGTCTATACTCCCTATCGGCCTCTGACCAGCTGAGCGTTCGCGTGCTCACCACGCCATCGGGTGTTTACGACGGTATGTGGTCACACATAACGGTGTCCTCCCGGGGTCGCTGGCTAGGCGATTCAAGCTCTCACTCTTGCCGCCCTTAACGCCGGAAGGTTTCTTTTAATGTCCTCTTTGAAAGCAGGCGATACCGGAGCTCTCTTCTGGTACCGAGACTGAAGGGGCATGACTAACAAGTACGACGCAACATGCTGATTGATATCAGTTCACTACGACAGAAAGAAAATGTAGACATATAGTTGTCACATATGCTACCCGTGTGAAAGCCTGGCGAGTTTGTAGTTTATTGTAAATTTCTTTGCTATACGCATACTTCCATTGAACCGACCACTTCAGCACCAAATCAGAATTAAGTGTTACAAACTGGTTATCTCCAAATGTTACTACGTGCTTAAGCGGTTTCCATTCGGCATTGTTATTCCGCCCGCTATGATACGTGAAAAATGCATACTGAAGAACGGGCGGGAAGAGAACATGATGGCGGTGATAGCTTTACACTTGAGACTTTCAAATTGCTATAAGTACTTTAAATCTTGTGGTTAACGTTAGTACAAAAGATTTGACTATGCGATTAAAACTTTAGCACGGACATTGAGTTGTCATTCTAAAAAAATACAGACGAATTGAAAGCCCCCTTATTTTTTGAAGTCGCTTAAAAATAAAATTATCATCATATGGGGTGTATCTTTGTAATTGAATGTGTACCATCAACAGTACCATATTAAATATTTTTACACGATGTCATTCCAATAAAAAACACAAAATCCGATAGACCTCATCTTTGAAAGTTACTTCGTCTGAGTCTAACTACGGCAATACCGTAAACAGCCATAGAGAATGGTTTCGTTAGTTCATATAATATATAAGAATTCTTTCAAAGAATATTTACTGAAATTATCATCAGATTTTATGAATACGGCACAGAGAAATGAAATATCACTTGCTATAACAGTAAAAGAAACCATCGCGACGAAACTTACATGCCTGAGTTGTTTAAAAAAGTTCTTAAACACGTGTGAAGTCTATCAAATTGCACTTGGCCAGAGCGTTGAACAATGATGTTGATCCCTCTCACCCTGATAAGAGTCCCGTTGCCCAGCAATGGGACAATAATGTATTGAATGTTACTTTTCAACTTTACGGGATTGGACATGTAGATTGAGTACCGACATAACATTTACGGCATATCGTTACATATATAAGTATATTCATTTTGCATCATGCAAATAAAGTTTTAATCTAAAGTTTGCAAAGGTGTCTGCTCTAATCTGTTACATTTAATCCGTTTCATGTCTGCTCTAAATATGTTAAGGAGACTCACGACTAGTATAAGCAATGTTTTTCCCCTCTTAACTTCCTTATGAAGTAGTCTCGTAGTAACGAAAAATAATGCGTTGCTATCTCTAAGGACTAAGTTGGAATGTCGCGATAAGTAAGTCTCCCTTACCACACCCTTCAAACAAGAAGACAGCAGCGCCTAACACTGCTGCTATTAGGCAGAAATAGATGTGGAGGTGGTGCCGCCGGAGTTCAACTACAATGGGATCTACCACCTTAAAAATAGCCCATGGATTAAAACTCAGCCCCTCAACCGGTTGATGGGCCCGTGATACGAATGCCAGGCGTGCCTCAGACCCTCCAAAATTTACATGCGTATTAGAAACTATCAATTTCTTTAACTTTGAGTGAAAACGTCACGAAGAAACCTACACGCGTTTCCCATACGACTTTCTTCTAAAAGTTCTCAAAGGCGTATAAAGTCTACCAATTAGCGGACTACGTATGACCTAAGCCTCTCGTTGGAGAGAAGATTAGTACCCAGCGGAAGGACAAAAATGGGCTGACGATTACGTCGATGAGTTACCTGCTGTTGTAACTTTACGGTACCCTCTGAATCAGACTATTGCATCTTTATCATGTCTAAGTAAGATAAAATCAAAATCAACCACAAACAATTATTATTATAAAGGTACGTTATATCATGAACTAAATGAAATTATGTCAGAGAGCGTCAAATTACTTAGTGCAGCATCACGTTTACCTCATCTCCTTAATTATTATGAAGTAATGAAATTTCCTCCAGAGTCAAGGACTACTAGTGAAAGGGAACCATTATTTGTAGTTATACAAATATTGCTTTAAGTGTAATAGACTAGTCCGATTTTGTATAAATACAGTGGTGTCTTTTATAATAAATATTCATAAAGTAATTTATAACAATCATATACCTAATTTAAATAAATGCAAATTTTGTAAGTAGGTACTTAAAGATCCTTATATAATTTTCAATGTACATTATAAGTTTTCACTCTGTTGATTCTTATTATGTTATTTAAAAATATTGGTATTAAGAGCATAACTGTTGAATAACATAGTTTAACCAATAAGCAGAGGTCATATTAAAGGTCTCATCAGAAACGGTTGAAGATTAAGTTAAACAATAAGAAAAAAATTAACTACAGAGTCTTAATACTCTATTTTCTTGCTATCATTCTAGAAAGCAAATGGTTTTAGGAAAAAAAATATTTCATTGGATCAGGAGTGATTTTTTTATCATCAATAAATGGAAAGGAGAGAACAATGGGTTGTGTCATCAATATGTATCACATATACATGTGCTGAATAATTACTTAAACTCTAACAATACAATGCATTGTGTCAGACATAAAATGTGCCTGCTATGGAGTTGAGGAAATCAACGTATAGTAGATTTGATACTAGTGAGGCCTATACTCGGATCCTCAGATCATCTGAACCATGTTATAACAAAGAGGTGTACCACATTTCAATTTTATTATTATGATTGTCATTGTGGGTTTTTATATGCTAAGACAAAATTATTGAAGAACATGTTTCTTAATAGTTTTGTTAATCATTTCACATTTTTTATTTTAATTACTTTGTAGTGACACCGATGTGGATCTTATTCTGTGTTAGAAAACCGTTTTTGTCATTTAGTTTTCGGTGTGTGTATGATTTTCAATATTTTAATATATATTTTTATTTTTGATATTGTCATGTGAATCAAATGTTTAAAATTTCAAATGTAACTCATGGGAAGATAATGTAAAATTGATTAAACTAGTCTATCTGAACAGACAAGTTGTAAAGTTAAGTGACAAAAATATTATAATAATATAGGCTAAAATAAAACAATTAAGAACATTTTACCTTCTTTTTCGTTTCCTTTATTTTATTTGGTAAGTATTGAGTTGCTTTTGTATAAAATTGTTAGATTACTGTGCAAGTTTCAACATAAACAGTTTGGTATAATACTTTTGGCTCAATAATAAACATTTTGAGTATGGTCATTACCAACTTTATGAATTGTTGTTGGTAAAACCTAAGTTCATTGATAGCTTCTAGACAAAAAGTAAATAAGCATTGATCAGCAAAGAAGTATTATAGTTTTAATTCTTTATCAACATTTATATTACTTATAGAATAATGTAAAAGATTTTTCAGCTAATATAATATAATTTTAAAATATATTTCTAGCCTTCCCTTCTAGGTAACTTACATACAAATGAAAAAAGTAGGTAATACAACAAACTAGACTGATTGTTATCAATTCTTACCTCATGTCAGGGCCGAGGGCAACTGGCCTCAAGGTTAATAACTATTGGAGTTAAATGTGCCCTTCTTGATAGCATTTATGTAATATTGTAGTATATACAACCACAACTGTAATAAAGACACACACTCAGTAACCATAAGACGAGTTTAAATAACACTTATTGATCAAGGCTAATTTATAAATAGTTCATATACTTTTTTTTTGACGTAACCTTCAAAAGGTACCCCGATGCCGTGGGAGCGGCACGGGGTTATGTGGGATTCTTACCGCACTAAAATCCCCCGGTAGCCGTCCTTAGCGCTTCTTGGAGGACTCCAGGATCTCCAACGGAACACAACCGGAGTCCTCCAAGCGCGTTGCCTCTCCAGGCTCATCACGGGCGGACGCGACATGGACTGGTGCACGGCGGCATGCGACCACACATGCCGCCGTCCTTCCCGGGTTCGCTCGCTGGACGGTTCGAGCTCCCACTCTTGCCGCCCGCAACCCTGTAAATTCCCTTTTTGTCGCCTCTTATGACAGGCAGGGGATACTGTAGCCCTATTCTGGCCCCGGAACTACAAGGACAAAATAGTTCATATACCTATAGCAATTTAAAAAATTATACTTGCTACAAGACTCGTCATATTTTTACTTACGGCAATTATACTTATCAGAATGAGTGTTTATTTACTCATCTGATAGCTATCAGTATTACATAGTGTGATTGCAATGTGGATTGTAAATAATAGCTTTAGTATGTATATCAATTTTTGTAGCAAAGTTATTTTACACAAGAAAAAACAAAGTCATCACAATAACTTGATTAAAACTATGAAAATTATTAAAGGTTCAAGTTGGTCAGTAGCAGCTTACATATTTCTGTTTCAAGCAGCACTGTTGGGTGATATGCTGTAAGATATCATAAGTTATTTTATTGATGGGTGAAGGAAAACAAGCATACAGTCCACTTGATAGTAAGTGGCTGCTACCGTCCATGACATCTGTAATCAACCTAAGATAGAGGTCCACCATAGATAGTTTGCTATCCCTGAGGATAGGATAACCATGTCACTGTCACAACACCCTTCATACCAGAATACAGCAGCTCTTAACACTATTGTTGGCAGAAAAAGGTATGGTAGTCATGCTGCTGGAATCAAAGTTCAAGAGTTTCTACCATCAAGTATACTAATATAAGTTTGTTTAAATTAATTATCAGTGGTACCAATGATGGGTCTGACGTAAACTGGCATTAGTCAAAATATCAAATTTAAAGCACTTTGAATATCTTAAAACAGTTTTTTTACTATAAATTTTTAGGTTCTTAAAAGAATTATGTGAATTTTGAAATGCATATGAATAGGATTGCTTTAATGTAAATAATTTTGTTATATCTGTTATATTTTATGAGATTTTTAAATTTAGCCTTCTTACAATTATTTTATTTACATTAGATTTTAGATCTTTTATATTAACTGAATATCTGTTCAGTTAATGTTACAAAGCAGATGCTTTGTAACACTGTTGTGTTACAAATCATCTGCTTTGTAACACTGTTGTATCTAAATTTTTATATTGAACATTTGATGAATGTGTGTATTCAGAAGTTAGCAACATATAAAGGTGTTAACAATGATATGAATAGTATTTTTTCTTAATAAATCAATGAAATATAATATAACATAACAACTATCGTATTACATTTTTATAATGAAATAATGATAATTGTGTTTTATGATGCCATAACGATTAAATAATATAAGCATATACAGCTGTATACCTAATTTCTAATTGTGGATCTAGCAATCAAAAGATATTTTTTGTATATGTTTTGTAGATGTAAAACGGGATAACAAACGTAATACATTAATTATAGTAAAATATTAATTATAGTAAAATGCCTGAGTGACTCTTATACCACTATGGTGGGATCCATAGTAATATGTTCTGACCAACCCTAGTTACATGCTGTCC
>DWRA01002783.1:0-13271 GCA_018250295.1 Spathilepia clonius
GTTTTTCTTCACTGTTATAGCAAGTGATAATTAATTTATAATACGCACTTAACTTCAAAAATCAGAGGTACGTGCCTGGGGTATGAACCACGGACCCCTCGACTGAGAGACCGTGATTGAGCCATTAGGCTATCGTAATTGAATCGTATTTGGGTTTAATTACAACTATTTATTGGTGACAGAGACCACGTACATACACGTGGACTGCATGCACGCTTGATTTTAATAAAAAATGTTTGTATTATCTCTATAACGTAACAAACGCGAATTCTGCTCATGATAAGTGATCATTGTCGCCCATCGGCTTGTGTGGCTAACTCAATGCATAACCGAGGTTCTATCTAAAACCGATCACACTTGTGTTGCCACTTCTGATACCTAAACCTTTTATATAAGTCAATCGGCATCTACCCCTAACCACTGAAACACAGAATTGTTTCACGTTAGAAAAAGGTGTTGTGGTAACTGCCGAATAAACCTCATCAACGTAATTTTTCAAGTGATGATTCCTTAGTATGTAGTTTTAAATCAGTTCATGGCTCAATACTAAGTTTAATTTCCAGACACACCACTTTTATCGAAGACATCGTTTTATTAAGTATATAATAAAATTGACTACAGGAAAACTAAAATTTTGTTCACATTACCTACTTTGTCAATAAATACGGCCTTAAAAAGTTTAAAACTAAACTTTAGCCTTCATTTTAGTCTCCAGCATTACAATTCAATAAGTCACACTAAAAACCAACAAACTCAAGACAATGCCTAGATGTAGTACATTGTAGTAAGCCCTCGAACTTTTCAAATTGGCCATGTTATATTAAAGTTGCCGCTCCAAACAAGATTTTATGGACGTAAATAACATAACTACGAAGTTCCTTCATAAATCAATAGTTAATTGTTAAACTTCCAACGCTTTGAGCGAAGTAAACCTTTTAATTGGGTTAAGGGAATAAAAATGTTTTCGCGTTAAATTAATTAACAAGTTCATAATAGCAGGATCTGACTTCGCTTCTAATAATGATGCGGCATTCTTGATACCTTTAAACTCATCATTAATTAGATTTATTTGCCTTAATTTGTGATCGTTTTTTCGTAGTGATCGAAAGTCGACAATAATTAAACACAAATAAAAACAAAACTTGATTTTGACACCCATTTAACATGAATTTTTCTCAGTAGATTTAATAGATAATATTTTATTTCAGGTATTTTGGTTTTATCTGTAATCCCTTACCATTGCTATTATATCAGAATCAAACTTCGAAGAGTTTATCATCTTTCAGATTAATACTATAATAAATAATACGTACCGCTGAAAGACTTGTTTTGTTTATATAGGGGTTGTGCGCCATTGCCATTGATTTATGAGCGAGTAACAACGCAAAGGCATTCACACCTCTAATGGCATCCACTCCTTTGACGTTAGAGGGTGAGTCGGTCAAGTCAATGATCTTCCTCACGTTGCGTTTTAACGAGAAAGCATTCAGAAGTTTCTCAAAGTTCGTAGCGCCTTCCTTCCCGTCGTCCATTATCGTTCCTAAACTCAATAGCAGAATGATCGCTAGGAAAAACGTTCTGGAAATAATAATAAAAAGGAGTCAAATTATTTTCTTACTGCATGTGTTTCATTGAGGATTAGTGCTTTATATCACGAATTATAAAATGGGTTTATTTTTCATCTTATTTTGGATCGGTTACAGATATCAATTAATTTTATACAAATTTAATAAAAACAAATGATTTGGATTTGAAACCAATGTCATACATTGACAATTCCCGTGGCGAAGAAGTCTGTGTCGGATTCACTGGTAAAAATAAATATTTTAAGTAAAATTTTGCAAATGTCATTTTCTATGTGTTGGAAGTAGCAAATGAGTACGTAGTCCACCTGATGGTATGTGGCGACTGCTCTCTTTCTAATCAACCCCAAATAAGATTAAAATTCTTTCTGAGGTCGCTTACAGATGCATTGCTACCCTTGAGGACTAAGTTGGAATGTGTTCAATACGTATGTCTTTCATACCACACTCTTCAAACCAGAACACAGAAGCGTTTAACATTGCTGTTATGAGGCAGAAATAGGGCTGCCGGTGGTGTCGTCGGAGCCGAGCCACAATGTGTTCTACCGCCTTTAATTTATTTTTATTTATTTTTCATTTTGTCCGAAACTCATTTTACGCGACGTAATAAAATTCAGTCGTTTTTTAAATTCGTAAAATGTTATTTGAGACATTAAATTATTTGACTTCTTGCTTGGTTAAGAATTTTAAAACTTATTCCAACTTGTTTACATTTAATTAGCTTTGAATTAAGATGCTTACGAATAAGATATGAATACCTCTAAGCTACGAAATCTTTTTACAAGTAAGCCATTAAAACTTTACGAAAAAATTTAAAGAAATTAACGAAAAAGTTCTTTTAGAGTTCATTTTTTACAAAAGTATAGCTAGTCTATTTGTCCATAGGTTTCCATCTTATAATTCTGGTCTATTGTAGCAAAATAGTACAGTAAAACTTATTTAACTGGAATCCCAAGGGGGCTAGGAGTTTTTGTCATTTATAGAGGTTTTTCATTTACTCAGTTTCTTAGAAAGCAGGTTTGAAATACTTTGTAGTGACTTCGTAATGGATTGAGGCCGAGGTTTGTTCGTATAGGATGAATTAAGTTAAGCAAAGTAGCGTAAAAAAAGAAGAGATACAATAAGCAAATAGCAAATACCTTAACTAGCTCTTAATACTTACATTGACAGAGTCTTTCCGAACGAGTAAGGTCGTTTAAAGTTCTTCACAGTGCACATAGTATTCTGTACCCGTACAGAAATGCCCAGGCCTGACAACTTCTGTGAGAGCTCTTCTTCCAGGTCGAAACTGCTACAAGAGCTAGGTATACAGACTCCCCAGAGCAAGCTGGAGTACCTGGGGACTCGATGACCCATCTGGAACAAATATCCTGAATTGGTCCTCAATTTTTAGGAAATCCCGAATTTTGGAACTAAATCTTTACGTTGGTCACTTCATTTGCAAATCGGTGCAAGTATTTTAGATTACCGTTTACAGATTTTTAAACGACAAATCGGTTACAATCTCTGAGGACTAAGTTAGGACGCCTCGGACAAGTATGTTTCTCTTACCACACTCTTCAAACGAGAACACAGCAGTGCTTAACATTGCTGTTGTAAAGCAGCAATAGGTGTGGCGTTGGTGCTTCCAGAGTCAAAGAAAAGTGAGTTCTAACTTTACTTCTGTTCAGCCTTATAAGCTTATACTGACACAAATTTCAAATACGAACATTGCCGCAGTGGTCAAACTAAATGGAGCTATCAGCCTGTATATACTACTGTATGGGTGTAACGAAAATTGTAATTAAAACTTTTTATATCCTGAACCTCGGCTTAAGAATCAGTACAACGGAAGTTTAGGTTAAGCTTCAAACTTAACGAAGTAATATGAAGTTCCGAGCCACTCTTGCACCAGCTTCATTAAGTACCTACGTTAATGTTGTTTTACCTTTTTCTTTCCAGGTTATAAAAGTGAATATCCATAGTTCCCGCAATAATACCGTAGCGCTGGTATGCAGTGCCCGTACGTAATTACTTTGCTCTTTTGTCCTACATTAATTAAAATCTAGAACGATTTTTCAAGCTTCCTTTATAAGCGCAGAAATTGCATATTGTTTCGTTACTAGCTTTAATAGAAGTGATAGAAACTTTCGTAGTGACGGCACTACCAATAATGGTGGTAGGTATAGGGCTATTTCTGCTTTATAACAACAACGTTAAACGTCTCGGTGTTTTGGTTTGACCCAAGTGATGGATGGATGGATCCCGCGATTGAAATTCGGTCTTTCAATCGCGGGATTCGAGGTTCTAAACTCAGGCATGCAACTTTGTCTTTCAAAGTTATTTGCGTAGAAACTAGTTACTAGTATATATATACTTAACTGTTGCTATAACAGTGAAGAACAACCGAGTAAGAGATAGCAACCGAGCTTGCAGCCCACTTTATTCTAAAATTTTACCAAAAAGATTTGACTCCTACCTGGGGTTGTTTTAGCCCTGAGAATTATGTTGCAAAGCTTTGCATAAATACTTATGTATCTCTTTACCCTCCTTCAAAGTAGAATATAGCAGCGTTTAACACTGGTGTTCTAAGGCAGAAATAAGTGTGGGGGTGGTGATCCTGGAACCGGAGCCGAACCTTCTTTAAGGTTCTAGCACCTTAAAGTTAGGTAGACTGACCGTGCCTAACCTCAGGAAAGATATATTTAAATTTGGGGTATCAGCCCCAATAATACAACTGTTATATAATCTAGTATACAATTACAATTTTGCTATAACTTAGATATTTCTTGTAGCATTCCGCGAAGCCGATAATAAATTACAATATAATTTAATAGTCAATAGAAGTACTGAACGCGCAGCTTTTTATAAGGTTCCTAAATTGTAATTTTTCTAACAAACTGATAAATTGTTTTACTTAAAAAGAAAGGCTGGTAAGTAATATTTTATATTTGTAATATTTCATTGTATTACATTCTTGTGTACTGTATTTTTGTGTGTATTGTGTTACTACCAAAAACCTTTTTTTTATGTACTTAGTTATTTGTAATGATAACACAATAATCTTATGTATTACAAATTACATTTATATCGTTACACACTATTCAATTTATTATATTACTAGCAGTTATTGTCTCATTACCGTTGTTAGATATAAGATAAATATCTAACAGTCCTCGAAAGTCCCTTAGAATTCAGTAATTCAGCGAACTCGATTCAGCATTGTATTGAAAGAAAACATGTCGACCTAAATTATAGCGAACTTTCTTGACAATCATGACAAAGGTGGCTGCGGGCGATTGAACCTTCCAGAAATCTACATAGGCACGTGTTTGTTTCCAACGATAACATCGTAGGGCTGTCAACTGTCGATAATTGTAGCTTTGTAATCTAGATAATCAAAATATTTTGTTACTTTAAATATTTTCGTTCATCAAATATTTATATATAATGTTAGTTGTTATTTTAAAATATGTTTTTGTATTATTGCTTATTATGTTGTTATTAACTTATGAAATTGCAATTACAATTGCATTTTTTAACATTGGTTTAATTAATGCATCGTTGTACCGATACGGTCAGCTCGATGAAAATCGTCTTGAAAAGTCTATGTAATTATACAATAGTAATGGCAAAATTCTGATATTCCTACTCGATCCACATGAGAACAATGAAGAACACAAGCCTGTATAAGATCTTACAGGGGTTGCACATTTAGATTGTTCTAAATTTAAATGTTGCGTTACGTCACAAGGGTCTTGAAGAATGCGTCCTACGGTAAATACGGGCGGGACAGTAGTTCAGTTTTGGGGTACGGTCAGAGAATCAACGTTGCGTCATATACAGAGAAAGCTAGTATTATAAAAATTGTCTCATTTGTGATCGTTTTAGTATATGTTTTATATAGCCCTATGTATATTGTTTATTATTTAAAAAAAATTGTCAAAATTGTCGTTACGATTCGACAACCCTACTCGATCCTTTTTCGAAACAAAGCTGGAATAGGAGTCGCTATAGCATTGTCTTGTCATCGAATGTCCGGCGATACCAATTCTTTGTGCCTCGAGTAAATTGTGACCGTCTTGGTCAAGGGCTATTGTATTGCACAATAACAATTGTGATTCAAAATCAGCTCAGAGACCAAATAAGTTGACGGAGTATAGCACGCGTACTCCTCACGGAATATTAACTAAGGAAGCAGCCTTGAGATTTGCGTGAGCGAGATCTAGATGATACGATGCCGCTTTATTATTTAATCTTGTTATTAATCATTGTGCTGCTTTGTTCTTTCGTGGAAAATGTTGAGATGCTTCCGTGCTAGTTTATTGTTAATTTGTTTCTGGGTATTTACTGATTTTTAATATATATGTACTACTACTGTACTACTATCAATATTAGTAGTAATTCCAGAATGCTCTACATGCCTTCACCTTACTCCATGAAATTGTCAACTTATTTGAATTTTATGTCATCGTGGTATCAGCTTTTTAAATTGTAAAAATGGTTATTGTGAACTCTTAACAACAATAATAAAAGTGTATAGAATCCGCATCTGAATGACTTAAAGGTTCTTTTTCAGTTTTGTAAGCAACCGTGAACCAAAATTAAATTGTTGTTTTTATACATATCGATCACGTTTCTCTTGGACCATTCTACCTTAGCTTGACCTTTCGCTGCTTGCTACAAAGAAAATTGGATTCATTTTGTAGACCATTCATCCCAAGAAAATCGGAGTGAGACCCTAGACAATTGGCCTAAAGTCACAGAATATAAGAATATAGACAAAACATATATATACTCAATCCTCAATTACATCCGTAGCGTTCGTAGTTGGCTCGTGTTTAATAAATAAATTAAATAAAAATGCAAAATGTATCTTTTTCTGTACCTATGATAGAAGTAGTAAATGAGCAAGCAGTCCACCTGTTTCTAAGTGGAAACTGTAGCCCATGGTCATCGGTAATCGAGTCCAGATAAGATTAGAGTCCTACCTGAGATCGATAAAATGCACTGCTACCCCAGAGGTCTAAATTGAAACGCATCGGATAAGAATGTCTTGTATTTTTCCCTTCTTTATTCTTAAAACGGGGGTGTATAACTTGTATTATATCCCTGTTTATTAATTTTAGAGTTTCTGTATTATTTTCTTGTCGTTGTGACTATTTTATTACAGCTAATTACTTCTACTTGCACATTAGTAACATTAGCGTTAGTGCGTAACTTTAATTAAGTTTAAATAAGGTTTACTGTTCAGCTTTATTTTGTAATTAGTTGTCTTCTGTTTACACTAACACTCTCACACAGTCCAATTTTCCTCAAATATTTAAAAGCAGCTCACGTAGGTCCAAGATTGCATGTTTTAGAAAGAAATGCTTTAGCTGGACGCGTAGTGAGGTCATTTACCCCTATTTTGATTCTGTCAGCGATGTGAGTGGAGTTTTTTTGAAAAACAATTGAAACAGGATGGTTGTTGCATACATACTCTTGGTTTGTTTTCTTAATTTTGCATTAGTACTTTGAAGTAGAAGGTGGAATAACCTTTTATCGTAAGAATTTGGCGGCACCACCACCACACCTATGTACATATTCCTGTCTAGTAAGAGCAGTGTTAAGCGCTGCTGTATTCTGGTTTGAAAAGTGTGGTAAGGAGACACACTTGTATGTTCTTAGTTCTCAAGGATATTAAGCTATCTGTTGACCTCAGGTAGGACTCTAGTTCGATTACAGATGTCTATGGGCGGCAGTCGCCACTTTCCATCTGGAGAACTGCATGCTCGTTTGCTACTTCTATGTAATAATTATAAAAAAAAAATTGACAGGTTAATATGTCACATTAATATGCTCTTGCAACTTTGGACTTTTTAATTTGGTATTAAGATTTCAGAGAAGCTTCATGCCTCATTTGAAGCGATCATAGATATCGAAACATTAGGTGATCAGTTGCAAACAGTGAACCAGATTTTAATAAGAAGGTCCAAAAGGGCTACCTTGAAACACCAGTTATTGTAAAGAATATTTGAAATAATTAATTATTAATGTAGGAATATTTAAAATCTCTTTGTACACCTCAACAGTTGTGCAGTATTTTATCAATGAGTCATTCATTGTATTGAAATTGAACACTCGTGTATTTGGTTTCTGTTAGAATGCATAAGTTGTGTGTGATCATGTTACAAAGTATTCGAAATCTTAAATAAAATTATTTAAGATGAAAGAAGCTGGATATTTTTATATATGTACAAGGTTTTACCCGCATTTAATAAAACGTAATGTGATATATATAACCGAAATTGCATACTTTCAACAATTTTATCAGAAAGGGGCATGCGATGTTGATTTGTAGGGTTTTAATTTTTTTGCGCGACGTTTACCATTTTTAGAAATAAAGCAGCCTAAGTTACCTCTTGGTAAAAGCAGCAATAGGCTACTGGTTGAGCTATGGCCTCGCAAACGAGGGCCGAGGTTCAAATCTCAGGCAAACACCTCTGATTTTTAAAATTATATGCCCATTACAAATGAATTGTCACTTGTTATAACTGTAAAGGAAAACATCGTAAGGAAACCCTCACACCTAAGAGTTCTTTGAAAAAATAAATATTCTCCAAGGTGTACGAAATTTATCAATTTGCACTTGCCCAGTGCGGTGGACTATGGCCTAACCCCTGTCACCATGAGAGAGGACCCGTACTTAGTAATGGTACAATATTGGCTTGATCGTCGTCAACGCAGTGTACAAAAGTTTGTTGAACTCGCTTTTCATGTTGCAACATTGCATATCAGTCAAATCGGATCGAATTACAATAACATACATAATATACCTATATAATACGTATCTATATTAACCATCTTTTAAATTGATGACTCTGAGTCATCCAGAAATAATTACACTTGATGGTAAGTGGCAATAGCTGTAATCAACTCTTGATAAGATTAGAATTCTAACTGTAATCGGTCACAGTTGCTTTGCTGTTCTGGAGGACTATGTTGGAACGCCTCGGATAAGTAGGCTTCCCTTACCACACCTGAGGAGGGCGATTTATAAAGCGCATAAGATTTCGAAAAACTAGACGCGGATGCTTGGAATTCAAACCTTGGACCTCCGACATTTGCTAGTCCCAGGTCTACCCTCAGAATGTAAAGTGATCCGCGAGTCCGTTCCTCATATTTAACCAATAATTATCGATATGTATCCTAAGTCTTAAGTAGAATTCCATCTATCTACTTTTTTTAAATCAATCCTTTGTATTGGCCCTAACGAACTCCAGCCATATAACATTGAAACTTCTTATAGTTCCGTCATGAATTTTCATTAAAACCCTCATGACGTCGTAACACTAAAATGAAATACGACACGACATTAATAATGCAGTTAGAAGTATCAATTGAATTAATTAAACATTAAAACAACTTCAGTCGCCCGAAAAAGGTTTTGACACGTCAATTGTTAGTGTCTGTAGACATAGCCAACGTTGACTTTTGTACGTCTATTCAATAAAATATATTTTTTACTAACAATGTAGTAGCAAGCGAGCTTGCAGCCCACCTGATAGTAAGTGATGTTAATGTAAATGTAAATGATGTCTTCATATACGTAAAAATATTTTAAAGCGTTGCGTAACTATTTTTACAACAAGTATTTTTAACCTTTGTACAAAATATTGTGGTGCTAATTTATTCAAGTATTTTTAATATGCATTACAAGTTTAAAATTGTTATTGAAATACAATCTGGGATTTATTACTTTTTAATTATATTTGTGAACACAGATTTTTTTTCATCATAACACACAAATGGTGAGTCATGCGTAACGTGACAATTTATATTCTTTACTCAAAACGGGACGTAAGTTTATTATTGTTAATTTGTACGATCTATTCATAAAGGATACTCGATTTTAAATTTCAATGCAAAATGCATGGGACATTTTAGTTAGATTATATAAATATGAAACTGGAGTTGACATGTGATGATTTCTATTGAGAATAACAATTTTGGCATTTATAATTAACGGTGTGGTTTGGGAAACTGGGGCAATTTTGATTCCCGGCGTTTTTCTCGAAGACACCAACCGGGACGAAAACCCGAAAAGAGGACGATCCCTTTCAAAACAAGACGTATGGTCACATTAGTTATGTACCATTCATGTTACCTTCTTTGATATTGGCATATAAAAATTGCATTAATTTTTCACTCTTTTTTGTCTATTTCCCGTTTATTTAAGTAATTCGCTTTTTACAATTAATTTAGTAAATTTATATTCATTTATATTATTATTATATAATTTCACGGAAATATTTAAATGATTAAGTGGTTTATGTTTTTAAATATGTAAAAAATAATGTTTATACGTGTAAATATATGCAACGAATATTTCATTTATATGAACAAAATAAATAATGTACATAATTATGATTTTAAGATTTTATATATTTTTTAATTATCGATAGACACGCATGTAACAAATATTTTAAAGAACCTTATTAATATTATTATCTTATACATTGCTTTTACTACATACTACGTAGTCGTCAACCCATTACCTATTTATCCCAGTGCTGGGCATGGGACATTTCTTAGAATGATATGGTATAGGCTTTAGTCCACCGCGCTGGGCAAGTACGAATTGGAAGACTTTACAAATCATTGACAATATTTTTTAGGTACTCCCAAGTGTGTATTTTTTCACCGTAATAGCAAGTGATAATTAATTTGTAACAAATCATTCAGAAAAATCAGAGGTGGCAAGATTGGGGTTTGATCCTCAGACCCCGCAGAGCCAAATTTCTACCACCAGGCTACTACTGTAGTAACATAGTCTTACAATTTAACACGGTGTAGTTTTTGTTTGATATATGCATAATATTTCTTACCGAAGTTTTATGAAGTGAGTTGAGACTTATCGTGTGAAATTCACGAGACAATAAAACGTTATTATCTTAACTGTGGTGCTAAACACGATATTACGCACTTTCGTGTCCTTTGGAATATCTTAGTCTATAATCAACTCATAATTATCCCACTAACGGGATCGTGTCTCCTCTCATAATGGCTTTAGGCAATGGTCAGTGTGGTGAGCAAGCACGGTTTGGTAGATTTTATACATAATTAAGAAAATGATGAAAAAGTATCTTCTTCACGATGTGTTTTATTGTCATTAATATTCAACTACCATATACGTAAAAATAAATATATGTAATGTAAATATATGTAAATACTCTGAATATGCAAGTGTGTTTGAGAAATTTGAGACATCTGGTATTCAATCTTCGCACCTAGTATTATAGCGTGATTGCTATTATATCTTAATCCTACTTCTGTTTAGCCGCCTGTGTGTGTGTAATGGTTTTCGAGTATGTGTATGTATGTACTTATACACATATACTCGTATGTATGTTTCATTATTTGGTACACTCTTCAGCCCAAGTTGGTCGACGAATTATAACACATGAGGTACTGATTGCCTTGCCTAAATTGTGGGAGCAACATACTTTTAAGCAACTCTTTTTTGTTTTTATAATAATTCTTTTGTTATGTATATGTTTTACATAAACATGTTTTACATGTCTTACGTAAACATAAATAAAATAAACGCTCGTTTATTTATTTCGAATCTTCTGCCGTTTTCTTATCTATTATATCGCGTTGCACAAAAATTAAAATTTACATTTTATTTTTAATTTACTCTGTATGTCTTTCATACTTTTAAAATCCAGAAAGTGATGCTTACATTTTAGTTTTTATTTCATCATAGATAAGATTTCACACGCTGTCAATTGCAAACATCCGTCAGCTATCCGTCGAAATGAAAAACTTCCTTTTATGAACTCTTTAATAAACAGACCATAAACGATTACTAGCGTAATGAGGTTGCTTAAAACAATCATTTGTATTTAAATTTGTAAGGTTTTAACGATTAACCTCTGTTTAAAAGTCGTGAACTGGCATTTTTACGATATTCGACCTTTTAGCCTTTTAAAAAAATGTATGTTTACTTGACACACTTATACTGTGTCTTTAACAATGCTATTATAAGTATATATTCCTTTATTTCTTTGTTCTAAAAATATTTATAGTTTTTTATCTGAAAACAACTTAGTGTTGAGTGATTTTAAATATTAAAATTTTAAGGTTCCTGTCACCGACATGCTAATGTTGCATCTGTTGGATGATGGGTTGCTCATAGTTAACAGTGAAAGTGTGCAATAGGTAACTTACCTATACTGTTTTAAGGCAATTTATTAAATTCTATTTTTACAGATACTTACCTACTTTAAATTAATAAAAACATAATAAGGCTGTATTTTTTTAGTTTTCAGTGTTTTCTTGTATGCAGCCCCATGGTTACCTATATCTTACGTATTTATATGCATGGAAATAGCAAATAAGCATACACTCCACGTTTTTATACTATAGATGTAGAAAACAGCACGCAGTCTCTATGATGGTAAGCAGTCACCGCCACTTATATACATCTATAATATATTCAACTACAGATAGGATACGATGGATAACTACGGATAGGATAGAGCTTTTAAGACTTCTGTTATAAGGCAAAAATAGGAGTGCTGGTGGTGGCGTCTCAACGAATCTAACACCTTGAACGTTCTTAAATGTACCTTTACCTACTGAATTAAATTTTAAATATTAAATTTTAAAATTTAAAAGCTTTACTGAAGGGTACCTTAAAGAAATATATATAAACAATGAATTTAAAGGCATAATATTATCCATCTATATAATACATTCATACAACATCAATATAAAAATTGTAACTGTAAAACTCTTTAATAATAATATAATTAATCATTTACGATAATTAATTGCTGTTAATTAGGTATGTTAATAACATTATGTCCAGTATTTCTTATCGAATCCCAAATGAACAAAATCGAGAGAAAAAGCTAGTTGGAAAGGATTGTGATAGTAAAACCTGATCGGTTAATAATCTGGGCCAACCAGATGTAATACTTGTTTGTCTGCAGAGTGCGGAGGTCGCAAGGTCGGCCCTCTAAAGAACTGTTCACGTTTACTTATTTTTGGATCGGAAGCTATATGTCAGGTATAGATGAGTTAATTTGGACTACGTTTAGACTGATATTTATTTTGATTGAAGTGATTGGGTTTTGGAATGTAATATACATTTCATGTATTATGTTATATTAATACAATACTGTATTTTTAATCATTTTTATTTGTATTTAAATTTTGTTTCAAATTTAAGATATCGATGTGACCGGGATTCGTACTCGGAAACAACTGCGTGTCAAACTGGCGCTGTCAAATTTCCACTTCACTAATCGTTAATATAACAGTTAAAATTTTACAAATGGTTATTTTGTTAAAAACTGAAATTCATGTAAAGTATTCAAGTCGCAAAAGCTACAATTATATATTATATGTCAATCCGTCATGTCAAATTGGCTCACCCATAACATGTTTGCTTCAATTCTGGAGGACAGATCACCACACCAATTCTGTTTTAAAACAACAGTGTCTAGCGCTGTTTTGTTTTGGCTTCTGTGGTGTGATTAGAGATATATACTCATCCAAGGCGTTAAATATTAGTCCTCAGGGGTACCAACCGACCTCAGGTAAGTTTAATCTTGGGCGGCAGTGGCTAATTATCAGGTCAACTTTTTTTATATAATGGAGTAGCAAAGGAGCATGCAATCCACCTGATGGTAAGTGGCAACTGCCGCCCTTGGACAT
>DWRA01002784.1:0-13270 GCA_018250295.1 Spathilepia clonius
AAAATGTAACAAGAATGTTCTTGTATTTTAATCATGTTTATTATTAATCTATTCATACCATTCACGACTGTATAAAAAATCACTTATCAAAATGAATTATTGTTCAAATGAAGACGGTGGCGCTTAATTTCTAAATGAACAGACGACATTTTGCATTGCCCATATTGGTGATATAATTAACGCATGTACGCTCACAAGCACGCACGGGTATGGAACCCTAGACGTCATGTACTATGTATTTAATTAGTAATTGTTGTAACAAGTATGCAAGTGTTGGCATCCTTGTGGTCTTATTGCCAGATCGACTTGAATCACAGCTAATTAATAAAATAACTGATCAACAGCCAATCATCTACGCATTCTATATTTAAATTGTCTCTGAAATTTAAATTACTAAATTTAATATTGACGGCGACCTTGGCTCTATTTAGAATTGGAACAATATTGATATTTGGAGCCAGTTTCAAATAGATGTAAGTATAATAATCTTATTTCATTTAAGATCAGGAAAGATAAGTTCTAGATACGATCCTTTGCCAAAGTGCTTACAATTTATTCGATACATACAAATATCATATTTGTCTATGCAATGTTTTGTTCCATTTTCTCCTCTTATATATTTTAAATAAGTGACGCTCCTGTTTCTAACATTTATTATTTTTCTCCGTTCATTCTTCGTTGTATTAAAGTAATGTATTAGCTAACAATATTTTCTCTGCTTTTATTTTTACAATGTGTTAATTTTTTTCCGGTAAAATTTAAATCGATTTAAATTTTTACAAATCTTGTTAGCTCATTTGAATGTAAGGTCTGGACATTAGAATACAAAAAAGGCTTAAATATATATGGATGCACCACAGAAGAGCTACAAGTATAGTGCAGTATATGCAAAACGAGTATAAAATAACGCGGTTTAAAAATAACGAAATGCGAGAAGCGACGCGATGAGGAGACATTTCGTTTTATGTCATTAGGGTTCAACTCCACTCGGTGGCATTCAGGGCTGTGTACGCTGCACATGCAGGGTGTTTTCCACCAGAGATATACGAGATAGCTAAGCTATGAACTATTTTATTGATTTCACCAAAGGAAAGCGGGCAAGATGTCCTATGAAGATGGACGATGGCTGGATGTACCTAAAATGGCAGGTTTTTTATTTGGTATAAGTAGCAAACGAACATGCAATTAAGCTGATGGTAAGTGGCCACTGCCGTATATGGATCTGTAACCGTCCTCGGGTAGGATCATAATCCTACTTTAGGTTGGTCACGAATCTATACCAGTACTACAATACTAATCCCTATATAAAAAAAAAAAACAAAGTTTTGCTGAAACTATTTCCTAGTGCATTGTTACTTATGTATTAGACACACATCCACAAATTGGCTACCTGGCACATCCCTGTTAGAAAACCACCCTCAGAATCATATTATCATTGATAAGGATAGCAGAAACTCTGGTTTGATTGAAAAAGGTCCATGTCTGCACTTATTTCTACGGTAGAAATCGTGGCTAATCAGTGGTAGAATTAAGTGTGTATTTACCCCTGTTGCAGTGGATATAAAGAAAAATTAACCACATACCGGTGTCTCTGTTCTATCTGTGTTTATTGTTCAGAATTCAATAACAACAGGTGATATGTCGAAATTTAGGCATTTTATTGTCGCATCAAGGCTAAATATTTAATACGTGCCAGCAAAGTAAAAGATAAACTGTTAGGTATTCGTGTTGCAACCCTACCGCGTCCTACTCGCCGGCTCCACATGTCCACGTCACGCATCAAGCCATTTTGATGTTTCCGCCAATAATATAAAGCCGGTTGTGGCGTGCAGTAACTTTTCGTTATGACCTATGGGACCGGTTGCTATAATTAGGTAATTACTAGGTCGGTCTCGTTTGATCTCAACACGAAACGCGTTTTAGAAACCCAAACAGTGGCGCAATGAATCGCTGAAATTGCGCACGTACGTGTAAGTTGTTGCGGACGGCCTGCCGAGATACAACGCATCCGTTTGCCTTCGACTTGCAAATTACAATCTTGCTTATGCTTTAGAAATTTTATATTGCATTTTTAGAAGGGTTACAATCAAGATATAGATATAGATATGTTAAGATATACATATGTTACAAGTATTGTTCTCTCGATTCTGCAAATATTTTAGTGCATACTTTTGAAGTAAAAGTTACGTGAAAATTAAATGAGCCGCTTCCAAGAATAGTCTATATTTACAGATAATTATATATACATATATTATAGATTTTTGAGATATTACACTATATAAATTTTATTTCTAATTAATAGAGATGTAGAGTTTGAAACTGTCTTTTCCCTTTTTAAGATTCACTAACGTCTAAATTAAAAGTAAAAAAGAACTGCAGTGTGCTTCTAATTATTGGGAAAACTATGGACAAATTACAAAAATAGTATCCTTTAAAGTTACTCTTCATATTATTGCAATTTAACGATTACACAACATGTAGGTTCTCGTTCTATTTATGAAAAAATGTAGAAAAACGTGAAACGCAAAGTCAACACGTAGTGTTCGTAGCTCGGCGAGCGGCGAGCTAGCGGCTGGCGAGGTAGGCGGCGCGCGGCCGTTCACCCCTGACCGAATCCAGGTCGAGAAGGTTAGCGCGGCTGCTGCGGCCGCCACACCGCCACACCGTGCCGCGGCGACCCACACGACACGACCACACGACACATCGCCACTCCACAACAACGATCAATACATTGACAAGTCAACACCACTCGTCACGTCAAAAATAATAGTGTAATCGAAAACTGATTCAAATTTCTGCAAATTATTATCTAATAATACCTCATGCTTGGTGTAAAATTACACCGTCTTCTAGACGTTATAAGTAAAACAGCTAAAAAATAAAAATTAACTCGTTAAATAGTTTGCCAACATTTAAGAAAATCATTACAGGTCTTGAGTAGGTAAATGTGCTAGTGTAGTGACCCATATACAGAATGTAATTCAGTCGTAGTGTTACCAAATATCGAACTACAACGTAAATATAGGTAAATGACATACTTTGAGTTTTGAGTAGGGCAAATATATTGGAAGTAACTGACAAAAACATTCTTTACGCCTTATTTTCTAAATGACAATATTGTTGTCAGAAAACTTATTTAGCCTTCTTATTTTACACAATAATACACTAACCCGGGTTCATGAGGGTAGCGTATAATTTAGACGCTCCCAAAAATATTTATGCATCAATTTTTTTGGTCAACAAATTGAAAAACGGACATGTAGTCTTGATTTAGTGCGGTCATGGCATTGTATGGAAAATTGTAATCAATCTGAAAAAAAATACAAATGTAATAATTAAAAACTAGTTTTAGTTACCTTTAAGTAGGGACGTCTATTTTAACGAAATGACCACATTCTGGTGATCAGGACACTCACCAAATCAATGGTGCTAAGTAACAGAAATACGATGATGGTTCCGTAGTAGCTGACATCACGCTCTACAAAATAGAACAGCTTTTTTCGCTTTTTGTTTCAATTTTGCCCGTTTGCTAGCTTTATTTATATTTAAAAAAGAAATACCGCCAATAGTTGAAAAACAAAATTCCCGCATTTTTCGGCGAATCGACAGAAAAATACGATACCGATGATCGTCAACAAGCGGCGAGATCCGACGGCGAGGCTCTCCAATCGCGCTCGCTGCTGGAACTTCCTCAATGAGTTTTCCAATGTTGAAGCTGAAAGTTCCAACTGAACCTTTTCTGAATAACGTATTTTATTAATCAGCATTTTATTTTCCGTCCCATGATGGACGAGTCCCGTAAAGTCGTTTTTTGCATAACTGTCTGTTCTATTCTGTTCGCCGAATCTCTCGAGTACTTAATGGTATAAATCTAAATGTAAAAAAGAAAACAACATTATATTAGCAGAAAAGATAAAAATTGGGCTTTATTGGTGTAACTTGTATTTCTGTGATCTTTTTATGGAGTTTTCAAAGAAATTGGCCCTTTGGTTTCATATAAAACGACACGTGAACCAACTAGAAGTCCATCCGAGGGTCCGATTAGAATAATTCATTCAGTCGGAAGTAGGCCACCGCTCGGCTCGTTCCCCCTACTTATTTACCAGCGAATTTAGCTTCCAGTTCACTTTTAATCTCACTTTTCCTGGAAACATCTAGATTTTGTGCAGTGAAAGCGTAACTTGTTTTGATCTAACCCTTACGCATTTTATTTTAAGAAAAAAATTACCTTAACAAAAAAGTAAAAGAGGAAGTGACTAATTTTGGGAAGACTAAAAAGAGGTTGTTCAAAGAAATCCTAACTTGTATACAAAAATGATTTCGTACTATGCCATGTTATTTACATGAAAGATCTTAATAATAATACATACAAATTTAAGCAAAATAATTTCGCTGCTTTAAGAATGAACTAACAAGATAAATGATGCACGTAAATGAACTTGTGAAACCTACGTGTAGTAAGTAGCAGATAACGACAAGCTGCAATTAAATAAAGACCTGAGCGAGAGAAAACCAAATCCGGCTGCCGGCGTAAGGCTCGCACTCCACTCGTTAAAAGCAGAGCGGAAAATAGCACCTGGAGACATAGACTTTTAACTGGCTTCTGTTAACGTGGTGGATATTCATTCCATCTAAATCATTTCTTGGCCCTGTTGGTTTAGATAACAATTTGTTTTCGGAGTTATATCGTCACTGGAAAGGAAAAAAGACTAACACGCCAAAGGGACTTTTTATGCCTTTTTAGTGAAAAATATGCTTCTGGTATCGTGATTCTCAAGGTTGGACGAGGAGATGCAAAAAAATATCATTTCAAAATTTGAGGCATATAGATTTCCTAAGAATATTTTTTCTTCATCGGTAAGTATAGTGATAATCGAATTTTTAATGCGCCATTATTTTGAAAAATCGGCCTCGGTGCCTCAAAATCGACTAGATTTGACGCTGCAGTCCAATTTAAAGTACAGCTGCTTCTGAAGCGCTAATAACTTATTATTCATCAAATACTACTAATAAATACTTATTTGTGTTATCCAAACACGCTTCCTCATGTGAATGGATTAGCAACCTAAGGTTCACAGCCTCACGCCGGCGCCAGCGTCATAAGCTCAGCTTTCTAAGTCGCGGGGCAACGGGCCTGATAACTCGCTATTATCTGCTGACGCCGCTCGCAGTCCGACTGCTATCTAATCGTGATCAACTATGTGACTTGTCAAACGTGTATGTAATGTTTGTGCAGTTCCTGTTAACTCTGACCATATTAGTGTTCAAACAAGTCTTTGACATTCTATGTGAAAAATGTTTTATAAAATGATTAAAAGCCGTAGTTATAAACGTTTTGGAAGTAAAGTTTAATTATCTGCGCTTAGATAGCATAGTAGTATATGGCTCATTGTTGTTCTGGCGATCATGAACAACATATTTAGCAGTGATAATAATACAAAAATTTTGAGTCTGAAGGTCGGAAGTTTAGTAATGTTGTGGTTTATAATCCTAACAAAGATATAAATAGTATGCTAGAAATGCTAGAATTATGAACGAAAATCAAACCTGTAGGCAATGGTAGAAGTATAAGTGTATCAAAATGTGAGTAGTGTAGATATCTGGGCGGCGAGGACTGCGAGGTCTGCGAGGGCGGCGACGGGGCGCGCGGCTGCGTGAGCTAATGTTTAATAGATGCCATCATTACCGTTGCGTGCTGCAGCGCCGAACGTCGCGTGCGTGCCGACACTTAGCTAAACACCGACCACTACATTCATTGTATGCAATATAACACTTTTTCACTTCCAATTCTTTTCTATTATGCTCCATTCTAATTAAAGGAGCAGCCATTGTGAAAATTCCCACTCTCACAGCTACAAAAAATTACATTATGTGTTAATTCTGTAACGCAAGATTCAATTGTGAGCAGGGGCACGGTTTAACGGGATCGCGGGCTCGGATTACCGCCGGTGAATGTTGTTTCTTTACTTTTTCAATTTTCTCAGTTTTAATCCGGTGTTGCCGAGCGTGGAGAATTGCTTTATCTACCCGAGAATGATGGACAGATTATTTATTGTTGCCTAGTCTTTTCCGTTTAACGTTTAAGTAAAATTCCTTTTTAACGGGTCAAGGTTACGCCCGACCTTTTGTTTCGAGAATTCAATTATTAATCACTCGGCCGTACCTCGCCAGTTTCGTTACTAATAGATTTTTTTGTTGCAGGTGATTTCTGCGCTGACGTCATTATGAAGTGGAACGACGTCACCGACATCAGTAAGTTATTCGCTGTGCATGTTTTCGTTGATATAATTTGAAATTTCGTTAAATCGCTCGCGATGAAATCAGCGTGGCGAAATCGTGCTTTCTCGTTGATAGGTTGACGACTTGATGTATAGCATCAGATATCTACGTTGAATTCTGGCGACGTTACAAGCGCGTTATCACAGAAATAATTACGGAACGTCGCTGTCGTGCATGTGTTGGAGTTGGCAGAAATCTTGGCAAGCACTCGTCACTACACTTCTACTATGGTTTATAGTAAGAGGCCGTAGTACGGTGTGGCGTGGGAGGGCCGTGGGTGTTTCGGCGGATATACTCGTACTCTATCCACTACTGTTTATCCGAACGATATGCTCGAGCGTGCTAACCGTCGACTCATCGAAAGTCGACTTATTTCCATGTATCTAAACCGAGATATATAACTTTTTTAAGTACTTGCTTTCACATAACTTATATAATCATACTTACACATAAGTTTGCATTTGTGGATTTTCGGATTTTTCCTTTCTGCAGGGAAGTAGTTATTGTTTTGTTGCTTTTGTTGTAATAGGTAACCTAAAAATCTGTCTACTGTGTAATAGAATAGAGTCCCAATTTTATGATTTAGAGGGTCTCCACCATCAAAGGGTTAAGTGAAATTTATACTCCTAAAACACCGCGCTGACCATCCTCAGCACTATGTGGATGACTCTAGAATCACCAAAAAAACGAGACTCTCTTTAAGGTACTAGTAGTAATAGTTCGACACTTATCAGAGAGGCGTTTTAACTTAGTGCTCAACGTATCTGTGACCTCAGGTGGGATCTAATCTTGTCTGGCGTCGATCACACATTTTCAGGAGCACCAGTTACCATTTATCATCACGTAGACTGTATGATGGTTTGCTAATTCCATCATTTTAAAAAAGAAGTTAAAAAATGACTTACGACAGACCACGATAACTCTTAAGCATGAGATATCGTAGCTCTATTTTGGTATCGAAACTACAGGAAGAACAATAGGACATCTTGCATCCTCGGTGACGTAGTCACACGCTAATGCAAGTTAATCAAAATATATGTTCCTTATTAAATGATGCTCGAAGTGTTGGAACGATAATGATATCCCCGTACAATGTATCTTTTGGCACCGTCGAATCACTCGGATAGAATAGTTTGGCACGAGGGGCAGGAAGACGCGTCCGGCCGTGTGTACGCAGGCATACGTATAGCGGTGCCATTCATACGAAAATAATATTGGCAGCGCGACATTCACCGACGGCCGACTTAACTCTTGTACAATGCATTGAGCCTTCGAGAATACAACCCATTAATTACACGCCGCTTGTAAATTTCATATGACAAGTACGTGCTTAATCAAACTCATTAGCGACATGAATCGGAACAAACGTAAACTTGATTTCGCAACGAGAACAATAGTTAACGTTTAGCAATAACCGTTACGAATAGCACTCATTGTTATCAGACATTCCAATTTAATTGGTCGTGTAATGTGCGCCTGAGATGTCACCGGCTGCGGCGGCGCGCTTGCGGCGGGAAGCTCGCCGACACCGCCTTCGCTAGGAACTCGCCGATATGGCCCACTGCGGTCGGTATCGCTCCAAACTGGCCGCAATTCTAATACGAAACTTGCATTAAATCAACACACCATGAAAATACGACATTTACCGGCTATTGTCATTTGGCTGCATATGCAGTCATGCCTTTGGTGCCCTTATTTTGAAGGTATCGGAAATGCTTTCTTTATAGTTTACTTGGCGTCTCCTTTTAATGTAAATAATATTATTTAATAACGAAAAATCTCAAGTGTTAAAGTGTTTCTATAAATAAAAACTTATATAAGATTTTTACATACCTACTTACATAAAATCAAAGTTATTTACAAATCAAATAAATGTTTGTGCAAAACTTTGAGTGAACGTAGTATTGTTTTATAAACGTATTGTATTCGTAATAGCGTTAATTAATAACGGATGAATTGCTTGTTGAAACAGGAAGCGAATCTGTTAATAAATCTATTTTCTGACGCACATAATTTGTTGTTGACATTCGGTAGAGCGAGCATGGCAGAAAAACTTATGTGGTGTTTACCTATCTGAGCGTGACGGTACGGCGGCCATGTTGCGCGCGCGCCGAATTTCAGATTACATCACTGCGCAAAAAATCGCGTGCGCGTGCAGCGGGTGGTGGGCGCGGAGTGGGGGGGGGGCTTGAACGACCTTGGCCTTGCTCGAACCGCGGCGAGCGCTCAGCGCCGCGATTGTACATGCGCCCACCAGTCTACCGGCACACGGTTATTATGTGTACGAGGCTACGAGCATGGGACTCTGTTACCAACTTGCCATACACGGAGTAAACAAATAGACGCCTAATAGAACCATCCCCAACTGCTTGATCTGAATGATCTCTCATTTTAATTATTAGCATATCATGCTGTCAGGTACACTCGACAAAATTTAATAGTCGGAAGTGGTTCTACTGAAGCATCCAATCCTTCTTACTTAGCAATCGGGGCGAATCTGTGAACCGAACAATCGAGCACGCCAAGTGGAAACGCAAATAACGCTCCATTTTAACACCTTTCCAATGCTGTGGAACCACGATCGTTTCGAAAGCAGGTTTTTAATTATTGAGTTGTAACAGCTCACTAACTAATATTTGGAGTTGATGAATACGTTGGTACATGGTAGAAGATAAATAGTGATAGATGTTCCACGAATATTTGTTTTATTCGTCTACCTATGATCGCCCCTGTACAGGCCAAGTGAGACTTTAAACACAGATAACTTAATGGAGGGCTTTTAGGCATGTAAGTTTCCTCACGTTTACTTTATTAAAGGATTTGATATTGTTTATTCTAACTTCAAATTACATTCTGGACTTCGAACGTAGCCAAATGGAGCCAAATTTTGTTTGGTTTAAACATTTTTTTAAATTATTCCAGTAAGTTCTGCCTCAACAGGCATGAAAAATGTCAAGCAGATTGAGAATAAGTATAATCGTCACCGATTCTCGGAACCGTCAAGCAGGAAACAACGTAATTGAGATTTAATCACGGTGTAGTCCCATTGCTGGTAATCAAGTAGTGATCATATGTGTGAAGCTGCAGGCATCGTGTGGCGAATCGTCGACCTGACCTTGAGAGTGCTTGACTCAATCACAATATTAATGCGCACCAATTTATTTAAAAAACAATGTCTTTGGAATGTGTGTCGAATTAAATTCGCACCGGTTTTTTCGATCTACATATTCATAACACTTTTAATATTGACATTAAAAACTATAGCAACGATAATGTAAAATTAGCAGGTTGTAGGTGATAAACCTGCGAAAGGAACACTTCAAAGCGTCAATTTCATTCTTACAAGCTATGGGACATATTTATAGATATAAACGGACACTTTGTCATCTATAAGGTAAAGGATAACATGAGAAAACAAAATACCTCATAATTCTTCTTTATGGTC
This sequence comes from Spathilepia clonius, assembly GCA_018250295.1. NCBI lineage: Eukaryota > Metazoa > Arthropoda > Insecta > Lepidoptera > Hesperiidae > Spathilepia > Spathilepia clonius. The sequence goes on from DWRA01002784.1 coordinate 9,725, forward strand.
GCCTCCTTGTGTTTGAGAAAACTGGTTATCTTTGTATTCGATTAGCTTGATACTCCAGATTCTTCTGTTTCTGCGATTGTTCAGTTACAATGATCAGAAAGAGCTAGAATTTACACTTTTGAGTTTTATTTCGTCCCGAAGGCACCAGAAGTTATGACGATTGGATTTTAGAAGAAAGTTACCTTTTGATCCTCTTTTTTTCTTGTGTCAACCCTTCTCGTTGTAAGTAGGCCGTGTCTAAAAATATCACAGGAATGGATTGGTGACGATAATACATTTACCCATACTTGAAGATTTTTATCTTATTCCAGAACTTTTGAAACGATGGATAGAATATTAGAACTCCTTTCTGTTCATTTATATGAAACAGATAAGAAACATGTTCTGGCATGATGAGACGTGTTGGTAATTCTTACTGACTAGCTCTTACTCATAGTAGAAGACGTGTACACTTGCAATATTGTAGAGTCAATGTTATGCATGTCACGTGTACTTCATTGTTGCTTGCCACATTTGCATATCTATCGCCGAAGGATTTATCGATGGACGATTGAAATCCGCGAAACACTTTATATCTCGCTATCTTGACATATCGTGAGTGCGATGATACCTATTCGAAAAAAATCATTGAACAACAAGCATGTGAGAAATGATCGATGAATGGAAAACTCGTCGCAACGTCTCGTTATAGATTTTTGGGATGAGAATGTTTAATGCAATTCAAGCAGCCGTAGAGTGGTTTGATTTTACCCTTTCATGTCAGGGTCTGGAGTTTGAATCCTAAGCACGCCTGATTTCTTAAAGTGTATGTAAAACTAATTATTACTTGCTTTACTGGTGAAGAGAAACACCATGTGGAAAAATGATTTCAAATGTGTGTAAATTCTACTAATTCGCATTCGGTCTGCATAGACTAACTAAACTAAACCCTTTTCATCATTAGGTGCTACTCGTGCACATTTATAGGACAGTAATAGGTTGTTGATGATGATGGTTAATAACAATAATTAGTATAGATGTCTTTAGTCCAAGACGTGTATATGTAGTACCTGGTGTCAAACTGATTAGGCAATAATAAAAACTCTTTTGACGTCGTTGTGTACCGCGTTAGCGTGTTTCATTTGGAAAAGTAACTGCCGTGCCAACGAATACGTAATCGCTACCCCACTCGTTTTGTAGAAAGAATTGAATTTTATACGGCTTCTTTAAAAGTTGATGGTTTTGTAACTGTTCTGTTCTCTTTTACGTTCCTTTTTATTCCATTTGTTGATTAAACACCAAAAGTGCCTGACATCGCAATGTAGCCAAGAGGCTCGTAGATATATTTTCTAATTGAACTTTTTGCTACGCTCTTGCCAACATTACTATTGTCTTAATGAAGATGCAAACTCTGTTGGCACTCGTTTGCTTCTTATTTTTGATCCGGAAATATTACTCACAACGGTCATGGATAAGGAATTTGATAATTGAAATATTGTCAATTCAATGTAGATTGTATTTAATTAGATATCTCCATGAAGTTTAAGATATAATTGCGTTAATTAAAATCGGATGTCATAGAACTCTTGTTGAATATCAATTAGATAGGTACAGTTTCGGAAAGTCCTTGCTATGGAGCAGAAACAGGAGAATCAAAACATGATGCTTCTTTAAATAAAATGTGAACATTGAATTCTTTATAATTATTCATTACGTCAAACTATGTTCTTTTACGTAAATAGCACACTGTTAAAAGCTTTGTTAGAAGGTTTTATGGTATTACAAATTGATTTAAATTTTTTCTCTGGTTTAATCTTTATTCTTAATTATCTTTATTATGAGACACTTGACTCGACGTAAATTGAGCTGTTATTCTCATTTTTTATCGTAATACCATTTCTTTTGGTTCACATATTTCAAATCTAGTTTATGCTCATATCCCTGAAGATCATAAGTTATAACAACATCAGAGAAACCTTGAAAGCTCTTGAGGAGTAGAGCGTTGTTTGCTAAGCGATCGACGAATGAACGCGGCGCTGCCCACGCGCACGCCGGTCACGTCGAGACGCGTACCGTATACATTTGCATTGCAGTAACCAATGTTAAAGAACATCTTGGACAAACAGTAAAAGGACCGAATTTCACTCAAGATCTTGATACCGTATTAGGAGAAATTATTCACATTTTACGACAAATGTTGGGGAAGCAATTGAAATGTCACGAAGTTGCGTTGTAGATCGATATCTACTATTGAAATTAGGTTATAAGACTCAATATGTATATTGTATACAAAAAGTATTGAAATTCTTAAAACATTCATATATAAAAATATGCTACTGAGTACGTTTAATCATGCAAAAGTATTTTGGATGAGTTGCGGTAATAATTACACCCTAACTACAGACCACGCCATCTAGTGACTATGTGGTCAGAAATTTCCACGTAATTACTGAGTATTATCTGTTTATACAATTAATTTATGCCCTATTATAGTTGTTAACTTTTAATGCACATGTATTCTATTATCTATGAATAGACTATATTAATTACTATAAAGTCAGTTTAAAAGTACAAGCCACTGAAAATATGAAAAATGTAAAAAACAAATAAGAAGTTAAATCTGAGTATTTACTCGTTAAAATGCAATTCGTATAATAGAGAATGAATGTTATACAAATCAACGTTGTAACGTTCGTTTGTCCCATTAAATTAGCCGGCGACAGCTCGCCTAGCGGGCTGTATACAGATGTCTGATCAGTATTGAAATATCGAAACATTCAAATATCAGGCTGAACAGGAAACACGGTAAACAAACAGGACTGTATCCAAGTCCGGGGAGCGCGCACAAGTTATGGCCACCGTACCGCCGTTCGACGCTTCGTGACTTGCTCCCGTCAACGGCGCACTGAATCGCGATCTGCGCTTGCGCCACGATAACGTTTACCGAGCTGAACATGACTTTAAACAAATTTCGACTTTACTTAACAGCAAATAGGATGCTGTCAAGTTTACTCGTCTACGGAACAAGTTTGCGTTCGTGGGAGATAACATCGGAGCGAGAACGGTGCGTCAAGCGAGTCGGAGGCAGGCCTTTCAATTATTCACAAGAGGAACACTGTTATGGGACGTGTAGTATGTAAGTCGGTTGCCCTTTGCTGATCTGTGCCACAAAAACAGACGGATGCGACGTTGCCATATAAATACGGGCTTAATTTGACAGTTAGCACGTTCTGCACGATGTTTGAGATGTCCGTGTGTTTTTTCGCGTAAATTCAGACAAGATTCTGCATTCGTTTTTGGGTACAAGTGACTGAGATTTAGTGATGTTTGATACTATTCAAATGTTTAGGATTCTTTACGTATTGTCTACCTATACAAACATATATAAGTTGTAGGTCCAATGACACAAGTACAATAATCATTTTTAAATTTTCAAACGAATTTAAAAATCAATCAATTCATTCAATTTTCAAAAAGTTTCGGCAAGTTTATAAGAGACTTCTCTCCATAAAGCTTGAAGATTTTATACCTTTAGATACGAGTATGTTCCTGGCATACATATTCGGT
>DWRA01002785.1:0-13270 GCA_018250295.1 Spathilepia clonius
TGGGTCTGGGTGTTTGTGTATGTGTCTTTGTGTGTGTCCATGGCACCCACGACACAGGGAATCCTAGTGTGGGGCTGCGAGTGTATAAAGCGTCAAGCGTCAAAAAAAAATTTAAAGGATCAAATATGTTAATAGCATTGTTAACAGAAAATTAAGTATATATATATTTTTTCTTCTTATGTTTTCTAGACTTTAATTTTGTAGTAGACTATAATCGTAAATAATAAAGTGTCGCTATATTGCAGAAGTTCCAGAGTGTGACTTGCTAGTATTGAAGCAAGCGTAGTTAAAGATTAATGAATTGTGTACTTTTATGAATTATGGATTCACAGCATATTTTTTGTGCAATCATGCTGACTAAGCCATATGGTTATAGAGGGAACATAACTCGAACATGTTAATTTTTGAGGCAGAATATTTTTAAACAAATAAATTCGTCATATTTCTCTACATATATAATTACTCTGTAAACAATTTGAAAGCACCGTTTTTATTGTATGCGAAATGAAGTGACTTCAACATACGCAACCCGTTCTGAACTCGCTGGAGATTATTGATTTCTGATAAAAATGCACTTTTTTGTCAAAAATTTATATTTTCCACGTAACCGGTAAGAACCGGTTTCGATAGTTAAAAAGCAGTGAATGGAATGATTACGGAAATATTAACCGCGATTTTATTTCATTCACGAACGATTTTAACTGCAAAACAATTTTTTAGTTCGCATTGTTTGAAAATTTCGCAATTAAGCTCAATTACTCGTTAAAAATTAATGGCAATAATGAACCTTGTTTGGCCGCAATAAGGATGAATTTTGGTTGTTTAATTAAGGGAGTACTTCAACTAGTGTTAATGGACTGCAATAAAAGCTCGGCGATGTGGATAAATGGGTTATGAGGGTTGATGAAAACTCTACGTAGAGTCGATTCCACATAATTAAGGATTTTGGTATAACTCTATTTATTCTATATGTAGAAATGAGTGTTGTTAAATGAACAATTTTTATGCATATGCATTTTATAAATACAAGTGTCCACAGCTGTCACGGGTCTCCTCTCAGGTTGGGAGTGATTTAGGCCATAGTCCACGCAGCGCAAGTACGGTTTGGTAGACTTTACTCATTTTTGAGTTATTTTCTTAGACAATTCTCAGGCGTGTGTTCTCGCAAGGTCTTCCTTAACCGTTTACGGAAGTGAGAACTGGTTTCCATTACGCACATAACTTCAAAAATCAACGATAGAACTAAGATTAAAAATCTGAGCCCTCGATTGAGAGACCGCTTTAACATTACAAATAATACTTTTTTCAAAAATGGCAAGGAGAACATATTTGGATTTCTTTTTATGTGCAGAATTTTATATTTAAAAATAGTAATATTAATCTCAGTTATTCCTTATAACTTTAGCCATCTACCACTGAGAATGCCGTCAAATTCAGTTCACTCCTTTTTGAGATTAGCTAGAAAAAACAGTCAGTCAAAAATTTTAATAGCCGACATTATTAACAGACACCTTTGTACTATTATCTATATAATATTTATTTGTACAGATTTGCTGTATGCCCACTATAATAACATACTCTTCAAAGTTAGACAGACAGACAAATGGTAATAAACTTACGTTTCTTACAGGACCAAAAAGAGCTAATAGGAGGTGATGACCGTCATTTCTTCTTTTTGTATTATTTCTGATGAAATTATGATGGTTGGTTTTTGTGCTATCTACGGGACATAACTCATTATTATATATAATTACTATATAATTTTAAATAAGCCTTACTTCCCGTCGCGTTATGGTTACGATTCAGAATAGTATTATTTCTACTTATTAAAAGCAGTGTTAAGCGCTGGTGTCTTCCGGTTTGAAGGGTGTGGTAAGGAACACGTACTCATTCGAAGGATACCAACTCAGTCAGATAGGATTGTAATCTTATCTGGGATCGCAAATTTTTATCATCACTTACTTACCATCAGGTGGTAGATTGCTCGTTTGCTATTGTACGTTAGTCATGTATGGAAAAAATATGGAGTGCCTTTTTTGTTTTCATCCAAAGATAGGTTCAATTTAAAGTTTAATACTGTAACTAAATAGAATAGTGACATAAACTTAAATTTAGAAAGTTTTTAAAAATAGTCTTTTGAGTAACGTCCTGATTTTTTGTATTCTTGTCATAATCCCTTTTATTTTATACCAATATCATAAGAGTACATAAAAATAATTGGCCGCCATATTTATTTATTTAACTTTTGAAACACCTTAAAGTAAGGGTTACAAGGGTGAACTTAATGCCTAATGGCATTCTCTCCCAGTCAACCCTGGGCGATGTATTGTATTATATATGTAGGTAAGTACATTTAAAACAGTGAGTGACTTTAAAGGAAGATGAAACTATGGTAATGAGAACAAGGTCAATCAAACATCGTCGTCCTATTTTATTAACTGCGCCTAGGCAAAGATGCATGTGTCATCAGAGCAGTCTCATGTGACATACCTTATATGATAACTAGATCGAGTGCGACATCATTTGAGATTTGGGTTCTATTTCATTTTGAAAGATACTCAGGTATGTTTATACGTTCTCAGTGGTTGTTGGCTACCTGCGTACAATTACGTTACCACTGCAAAAGGGACTGCAAATATGCATGTTCGTTAGCGATTGAATTTTTTACCTCGCTAACAACAAAGAACGATAAAAATACTGAATGGGGTTCAGATTTAATAATAAATGCGACGGCTCGATCGCAGTTATTATAATGCTGACAGAACCGTTTCACAAAGACGCATGGCTCAGTTCAAAGGTGCTTAACCCCAATCGTTGCGCAAAAAATTAGATCGCTGGCTGAGCCATTCGCCTGGCTGTACCGGAACAGTGGTGAAGCTGGGCATATCGCACTGAGTGGTGTGCGATGCGGCCGGGTGCGGAGGCGCAGGTGCCGCCGCCGCCCCGCACCGCGCCGCGCCCCATTGGCCGGCCCCGCGCCCTCCGCCGATTGGGTACGGCGCACGTGCGCGGCCTACCCGCCGCCACCTGGCCGCTGCCGACGGGGAGCGCTTATAAGCCGCGGCCTTCCCTCACCGCACCACACTCAGTTTCCGGACGCCGATGAGCGCATGCGTACGTTGAGCGCGTCCCGAACCACAACCGCTTACGACTCCGACGCATTGTGATGATTGGACTGTTACACTAGTGAACTTGTGATTACGTTGATTCACATTTAGAGACGTTTTATTTAGTGATTGTGAATAAGTGCAAGATGCTTGTGGAAGACTCGCAGACGACTCGCGCGTTGATGACGAAGAAATATGCGCACTGTCCGCTAAAGAAGCGGCCGGTGTTGGTGCGGGAGGAGCGGCCTGCGACACCGCCCACCACGCCGCCTCACCCCGCCCACCTGGCTACACGACTCTACTATGATTATAATTGTAAGTGTTAATTAATGTTGTATTTAAAATTTTAGTGTCAATCTAAATTTAGTTAAATATACAGTTGGGCAATTATTTAGTTACTTGCAGAACTGGTAGAGACATTGTTGGAAATATTATTATAATTTTAACTAGTAATAAATTTTAAACAATGATTACTGTAATTTAAAAAAATGTAGCAATAAAACCAAATTTATAAAACAAAGTCAAATCATTAGTAAAATTCGATATTTCATAATTCTAAATTCTTTTTTTTCAATTTGTTAACAGGTGACACAGAAAATGACGAGCCACAAAATTTAAGTACAAAACCCGAAGACCTTTCAAGGACTGGAAATTATCCTAGCAAAGCATCGTCACCACTGGCTGCTGCAGCTGTGAAGATAGAGCCCCGTGAGTGGCCACAGCAGCAACTCGATTACTTGGCTGCTTGCCGGGCGCGTCTCGAGCCCGCTCCCACTGAACTCGCCCGTCCTACACCACAATACGCCTATTTGCCTACGCTCTACGCGAACTACCCGTTAGAAGAAATGTACCCGGCTGCTCCCGCGTTATCACCTCCTGCGCATCCACAGTTATATGCGCACTACTCGCCCGCTTCACCGCCTTCGTCTTGTTCTCCGCCACCTTGCCCTGAAGATTTGAGATCACCCGGTTCAGTGTCCTCTGATTCCGGGGTTTCCGTATCGGCACCCCGCCGTCCTCGTTACCAGTGTCCAGATTGTGCTAAGTCGTACTCCACGTACTCCGGGCTTTCGAAACACCAACAGTACCACTGCGCCGCAGCCGAAGGCAGTCTAGCACGAAAATCGTTTAGCTGTAAATACTGCGCCAAGATCTACACGTCACTGGGAGCGCTGAAAATGCACATCCGGACCCATACATTGCCATGCAAATGTCACCTGTGCGGCAAAGCCTTTTCCAGGCCTTGGCTGCTGCAGGGACACATTCGCACTCATACCGGCGAGAAACCCTTTTCGTGTCATCATTGCCGCCGTGCTTTCGCGGACAGGTCGAACTTGCGCGCACACTTACAAACACACTCTGATGTTAAAAAGTACTCGTGCTCAGGTTGTGGGAAAACGTTTTCCCGCATGTCCCTGTTGAGTAAGCACTTAGAAGGCGGGTGCGGGGTCCCCGGCTCCTCTCCCTACGAGTACCGGCCCGAGGCGCTGCAGGCGCACGCGCAGCAACCCTTGCCTCCCGCAACAGTTCATGCTTATTAAGAAGACTGACAACCACAGTGTACATTCGATCTCGAATTAGATGTAAAATTACTAACATTCGCTACGTCAGTACGATAATGATTATTTAAAATTAAATTATTCAATGTAAAGTTTATAAGGATTAAAATGTGTGTGCATATGTTGTAATTTAGTTAAGTATCGTTGTAAAAGGACCAATGGAAAATATAAAATCTAGTTGTAAGTTTACTGTAGATTAAGTTATTTTGTAGATATTTTCAGTCGCTGCCTGCGGCGTACCTAGTCATGTGGCATTTGCCGAGTGTTATACACTTATATTTACCTATATTCATATCTTAGCCATGTACAAAGTGCCTTAAATATAAACAATTAATATATTCTTTGAAAGTTATAACAATATGTATGATGTCATCAGACGCTATTATTTAAGAAGGTATACCTATTCAAATAGTACCTACACAAGAGGCTGTAAAGTTAAAATTAATATAATGATTTGCGTTCCTTTCTGTTACCTCCATGCGCAAAAATAAAACATTGCCTAAAATTTTACCCTGTATTTGTTATTTAATTCCTTCCAGAAGTTACATAGAACATGAGATAAAGAATCTCTGTATAAATTGTTTCTATTTGAAAACCCTCGCTCAATGTTAAAGAAAAAGTATCACCTACAGATAGCACAGATATAGATATTCAGAATAATTTTGAATATACGGAAATAGTATTTAACATAACTGAGCAAAGGTGTAATAGACAAACATATGTCGTACCCTGAGCAATAAATAAGACCAAACTTCCATAGCTATTTGCAAAAGGAAAAGATCGATAACCAATGGCAAATATTTATCTGCCGCGCAATTAGTGAGTGCCGATCACCACCTTTGTTTATGAGTCACTTTTACGGCCAAAGACTTTACACACACATACACAAATTTGTATTTGCATTGATTGCTCCACTCACGAACTTCTTGTTCCATCTGCATTTTTTCCGTAGTCTATGGTCATAGCATACATTGATCCACCCACTTAGCCAATATCTTAATGTCAACTTTCTCTAACCAACATTGACAAACGAGACCAGCTCAAATTTCCTGGAAATATTCTCATATTTACCCATTACCCATGTTGTACTTAGTACTTATGAATAAATTGGTATCTTTTTAATTAACAGAGTTGTTCGTTGTATCGATAAAATCTATTAAAATTGATATGTACAAACGACTTTATAATAAGCCTCGCAGTTTCACCAGTGTTTAAAAAGATAACATGACATAAATATAATCGATATTTTCCACCTACAACAGACCTAACAAAAGGCTTTGGCTTTATTTTAGTCACGCGGAATCCTGACACTTTTTCTAAAATAAAAGTAGGTTTATGTTACTCCTTATAACATTAGCTATCTACCAGCGAAAGTTATTTAAAAATCGGTCCACGCAAAAAGTAAATGCATAAAAAGTACCGCACGCATCCCATAAATTTTCAGTTATATGTATGCAAATATGTTATTTTTTTAAACGCGTGTGACACCGCGGAGCGCAACTCATTTTAAATAAGATTGATACCTACTCAAAATGCAATTATCTCGAAAAGATTATTTGTCTATTACTTTTAATATATTTTTGAAGAATAAAAATGTTACACAATTTAAAAATAGTGATGAAAATAATTATTACAGTTTTTACGATTACATATCTGTTACTTACAGATTTATGCTTATTATAGGTTAGTTTAAATGCTGTTTAAATTTGATTACTAAACTGCAACTAAATTAGTTTTCTCTAAATTAAATACAAATTCATAATTTTCTCTTCTCTGTCTTTTCTCGAAGTAACGACTATCGCCATAGATAGTTGAGCAACTGTGAGCTATTTTATAGTTTGTACAGGATTATTGAGGAAGTAAACAGTTTGTTTCAAGGCACTATAACTTTAAACAGATAAAACCGAATACCTACATCAAATCAATTCATAAACATCCATTCAGATGAATGTTCCTTATTCGGATCCAATCTATAACAGTCTAATGCCTGTCTCTTACATCCTAATGAAATTACTACATCTAGTACTAGTAATATATCCGCCGTTAATACAATTAATTACAGTAATAAAGGTACGTTTTGTTACACAACAGACATAAATGGTTTGCGATCTAAATAATGTCATGATTGTAAGCCAATGTTTCGAGTCCCTGCTAATAAGAAAGTTGTCAAATAAGATAAGGATCTGCACCGCATTAACCTATAACCCTGTCACGCAAGTGCACGACTCTCAAAAGTTAAGATATTGATATTGAATAACATTTTAAATCGAAATGTTTGGAATTAAGATATTATCGAGTCGGATCGTATTGTGTAATCTGAACGTAACTGCCGAGCTTTGAACAACGCCCCCTGTTGACGAATTGTAGAATTTGATGGACGCTGCGTGTTTTAGAAATAAATCGAAGTTATGATAGTCAATTTGACGACGAAAATCCTAAATAATTATTCTACTACATTTATTATTATACATTTCAAGGACGGTATCAAAATTTTAAATCTCCGTGATCTAATTAATATTTACGTCTATTATGTCCCTTTGAATCCGTAGGATATAATTCGCACATATACTACAACGTTTAAAAATTATGAACAAAATACCGTTAAATATATCTAAACAGTTTCGCACTTCATGTCTAAAAGATACACAAACCGCTTATGCGTATACAAAAATAGAGAGTAGGAACGTAACAAAAAGCTTAATTGAAACCTATTAAAATTACACGACGAGAAAAGATAAGGGTGCAGTTAGCCGGTGTAGATTGCGAGTTGGCGCTAAAAGACAGTGAATATCCACATCAGCCTACACGAGTGCCAATTAGAAATAGCTAGTGAAGTTGTTTTAGAGAGTGTGCATGCGAACCGCAGTGATTGGTCGCCGGGCCACCGCGAGCGGCCGCGCGGCGCGTGCTCAACGTCTCCGCAGTGCGCCCAATCCAATGCATTCTCATTAATTAATTCTGTTCCTATTTGCATCGTGATTATCTAATCCGAGATTGACCGCCGATACGCGATACCAATTAGAGTTCACACTTAATAGTCTAATAGAACTTTGAACTTTTCTATTACTTATAACCGATCGCCTTACAGATAACTCGGACGGGTTTCGACATTAATTCGACCTCGTTCATAAGGAGCTTTGTTATATTTAATTATTGTCTAACTTGAATAAGTTCAGTTAGCAATTTTGGTAGACTACCCGCGATAGTAATTAGATATTGAGATAACGTCTAAAATACAAGTTTAATAGTACAAACCGCGAATTAGTTGTTAATACGTTTGTCATTTTATCTCTCACTACTTTGATACTTTGGTATGTCTGATTTACGATGAAGAATATCAGCATTTTCTGATTTGTGGTAAAGAAATGGAAATTTAGCATCGCTCGGTATTAAGACGCCACATGCACAGAGGAATCAATGAGTAGGTGAGTATCTAGATCCGTCTAGATTTAGGGCTGGCGGCGGCAATGGACCAAGTCGAACCCGACCGATAAGCATGATTTGTAACGTAGCACGTCGCGTCGGCGCGTGCGCACAAATAAACGTGATTTCAATGCGCACCTTTCAATAAATTACCTAACCCACTCTTGATATGACAATGTTACAATTTATAATCTCCTTAGATTTAGTATCTTTTGATGCTATAGCTCTGTTCGCATAGGTCAATGTAAGAATAGATAGGCATCGTACGAGTATTCTGTATTTTCCTGACTATGCATCCTATACGTAATAGGAACTATTAGGGGTAGACATTGCAAAAATTGAGTCTAAGTTTACTAAGATGGTGTCCACAAGAAACAAGTTAAAACACCAAATATGTTTAGACGTGATGCAAAACACAGCATATTTCGTCAATTCCGTAAATAAGTTTATCAAGATAGTAAAAAAATCAAGTATTTTTTATATGGTGGAGTAGCAAACGAGCATACAGTCCATCTGGTAAGTATCAAAACTCGCTCCTGGATATTTGTAATCTACCTCAGAAAAGACCACAGTCCTACCTGAAGTCGAGACAGTTGCGTTGCTCCCGCTGAGGACTAAGTTGGAATGCCTCGGATAAAGAAGTCTCCGTTACCACATCCTTCACAACAGAAGACAGCAGTTCTGAACGTTGCTGTTCTTAGACAGACATAAGTGTGGCGGTGGAGCTGCTGGAGTTGAACCACAAACCACCTTCAAGCAGCATGGTGTTCATAATGTATGCCTACTAATTATTATGAAATACCAGTATAAAAGGTATATAAAAGTTACTTGAATTACAATCTAAAGATGCTCAGGCTCCTTATCTTATTCCGTTGTGCTTAAATCATATCTGTAACAGTTCTACATCGTCGCTAATACGTATTAGTGGGAGATTATTAATTAACTTTCAAATAAATAATCCCACTAAGTTTGCTGTAGATAACAAATTATTTCATATATCTTCTTAGCGCTGATAGAACGTGTATTCCAATAGAGATATGACCACGGTTCTGCGTTTCGTACGATGAGTTTGAGGTTTGATTTTTTCGGAAGTAAATGTAAAATTTAGGTTTGAAGAATCTATTTGTGTAGTAAGGCAGATAAACTTAACGAGGCATTCCAACTTAGTCCTCAGGGGTAGCAACGCATCTGTGCTCGACTTCACTTGGGATTCTGGTCTTATCTGGGGTGGATCACAAATGTCCATGGGCGGCAGTTGCCACTTACCACCAGGTGCACTGCATTCGTTTGCTACTCCATCATGTAAAAAAATCTTTATTCTAATTAAAGACATTTCACTTACATGAGAATAATGAATATTTAATAAAAATTTTAATTGCTGGTGCACTTAATTTTAGATATGTTTTGTCGTCAACCCATTACTTTCTAACTCCTGAGAAGGTTGCATGAGAAGACTTAAATATAAGCACACTGTACTGTAAGTATATATAAGTAAGTAATATGTACTGTGCTAGCTAAGTGCGAATTGATCTACTTCATATACTTTTAAAAAAAATTTTCCAGTAACTGTCAGGTGCGTTTGTTTCTTCACAATATTTAGCTTCACTGTTCCAATGGGCACTTAACATCGAAAAATTGGAAACCTGGGGTTTGAACCTTAGACCCCTCAACTGCGACGCCGTGATTCAACCACTAGGCTATCACTGTCCTGTTTTAGTTAGGTTTATTTAAGACTATTTTATTCAGCATTTACTTATTACACGTAAATATTATGTTAAGTAACTAATGTTTAAATTAAACACGAGAAACAACTAGAACGTCAATTGTCACGTGCCTTTACGCTGATACATCTGGTACATCGTGATTTTGCTTTCCATGTCATAATAACATGTTTAATATCATTCGCCGTTTGAGAATTTATTTATGATCGTATGTTATTATGGGTAGGTGTAGACTTATATATTATGATAGTCTTTTGGTGCAAATTTGGCGTGTCAGTTAGGGGTTCGAGGTTCAAATTAGTTCCACCTCTGATTTTTCAAACTTATGCTCGTCGTTTTTAATCCAATACTGTCTCACTGCTGAGCGTGGATCTTCTTTCAGAGTGCATCGTCGACCTTAGTCGATCGAACTGAAAAGTGAGAATTGGTAGACTTCACACACTTTTTGAAAATTTTTTTTCAAAGCATTCTCAAGTGTACGTGTGTGTAGTGTACGTTTCCTAATGATGTTTTCCTTCACCGTTATAGCAAGTGATTAATTTCTGATACGCACATAATTTGAAAAAAATTAAGGCCTGGGGTTTGAACCTAGAACCACTCGATTGAGAGGCCGTAATTCAACCATTAGGCTATGACTATTTATTGGCGTACTATGTTCTCAATGTAATTTATATCTGTTTCATCTTTTTGTGTTGTCTTGCCGATAATAGAATATCATATTTCTTAATACTGAAACAATAGATTGGTTATCTTAGTATAGAAGTCCCATATAACACACGTTTCGATAATTAATAATATCCATTATAATTTATACTTTTGTCAAAATATATCGTTTTATAAAAAAAAAATTAGGTTATAAAAATATATTTAAAATCGCCGGTAAAGTCAGAGTAAGATGGCACGTGAAGCAACGAACGCACGCCGATAAATCGTATGATCCTGTGCCAATAACCACAGACAAGTCCGTAAGGTATGGTGTGTTGCCCGCGCGTGGGCGTCGCACGTCGCGCTTCAACGCCTGTGAAAAGATTATTCACTAGTAGCGATGCTTTGCAGATTCATGTAAATGGATTCTGATGCTTTATGCCTCTAAGCTTTGCGATTCAATATTATTTCTCTGTATTTCACTGTTATTATTTTACTTAAATTTTATTTTTATTTTACGTATAGTGATAGAAATCGATGTTGATTAAAACGCATTTTGAATCTACATACGTTTATTGAAATGTACTTTTAATTTATCCTTTATTTTCAGTTAATTAGAAAACAGTTTTTACACATTAATTCAGTGTATACTAATATAAGCACGTATACGAAGCGTCCTTACAAAAGACATCAACGAGCTTCACAACTAATTTACACCTAAAAATACTTCCATGCTTACAATATTTCACTTCAAAATATATAGGTTGTTTGTAATTTTAGTAAAGGCTTTGTGTTTGTGGTACCAGTATAATAGTGATTTACGATATGTATTGTTTATAGTTGCATTGTATCGAGTTCGTTAAAGTAGAAAAGTCGATATAAACAATGCGTACACTTGTATTGTATTGAATGTACATAAATGACGATCATTGTTATCAAACAGCGAAGGAGGTTAACATATGTAGCATTTTTTGTGTACCATTTAAAAAAAATAAAGATGTTCTTATGTTTATTTGTATTTTCTTTTTTATAATGGAAGTAGCAAACGAGCGTGTAGTCCACCTTATGGTAAGTGGCCACTGCCACCTACATATCGCGTCTTTGCTTCAATAACGTGTTATCTTAAAAAACACAATTTTACTGTAGAGCATTTTTTAAATAAAAAAAGTATTTTACTTAATTGTGTATTTTTTTACTTTTATTGTAGATTATGTACAAAATTTAACACCTTAGCTATCTCAAATCATAAGATTGACAATTAAGCAAAATATTTTTTTGAAATTTAGAAAATGCTCTACTATAAAATTGTGTTTTTTGAGATAGCACGTTATTGAAGCAAAGAAGCGATCTGTGCGTCTGTAACCAACCTTAGGTCAGGTTAGAGTCCTACCTGTGGTCGGTAACAAACGCGTTGTTACCACTGAGGACTAAGTTACAACGCCTCCCATTAGTATGTCTCCCTTAACACTATTAGGCAGAATAATTTTGGCGGTGGTGCCACCAGAGTCGTGCCACAAAGGGTTCTATCACTTTCAAACGAAGGCGTTATGAATGTATCTCATAAGGTTAATTAATAACTATAACAAGTCTACACATCATCATCAACCCATTATTGTCCCACTGCTGGGCACGAGTCTCCTTTCATAGTGAAAGGGATTAGGGCATAATCCACCACGCTGGCCAAGTGCGAATTGGTAGACTTCACACACTTTATGAGAATTTTGTTTTTTCAAAGCACTCTCAAGTGTGCAGGTTTCCTCGATGTTTTCCTTCACTGTTATAGCAAGTGATAATTAATTTGTAATACGCACATAACTTCGAAAAATCAGAGATACGTGCCTGGGGTTTGAACCTCGAACTCCTTGACTGAGAGGCCGTGATTCAACCACTAGGCTATCACTGCTTTTTTACGTCTACACATCTTAAATCTCAAATCCCTATATTTAGATCAATACAAGATCGCTGTTCATACGTTACTACAAATCGATCAATTGTAGATCACTGTCCAACTGCTAAGTTATGACACGTTGAACGTTTGGGAAAGGGAAGTGAAACTTCATAAGTCGCCAGATACGTTAGTGCACATTGTTACCGACCGGAGCGAGAGGGCGCGGGCGTTAATACAATAATCCCGGCTCGATACAAAAATTAACCGGTGTGTAACGGTACCGCGCGTAGGTGGCGAGCGTGTGCCCCGACCCTCACCTCCGACCGACTCACCGATTGCCCACCGCGAAATGATACCACATTATAAATGACTCCGCTCCTTGTCACTATAATACAATAGATCTCAATGGTTATATCGCTTCTTTGCTTCAATAACGTGTTATTTTAAAAACACAATTTTACAGTAGAGCATTTTTTTAATTTCAAAAAAATATTTTATTTAATTGTATTTCTTATGATTTGAGATAGCTAAGATGTTAAAGTTTGTACTTAATCTACAATAAAGGTAAAAAAATACACAAAATAATTTTTTGAAATCTTTAAAATGCTCTACTGTAAAATTGTGTTTTTTAAGATAACACGTTATTGAAGCAAAGAAGCGACATGACATTTATGTAGATAGGTTAATTGTAAAATCGTGTAAAGTCAATGCGACAATAATTCCGTATTCCGAGAAATCTAAACAACTCTATGACCATCAATGCCCATTACATATATTAATATAGTAATTCTAATATTGACTGTATGTTTAAATAAATAGATACCTAATGTATAAAACATTTTGTTTGCATTAGCTATTACGAGTCTATTCCAACCCACGGCTTCACTCAAGGATCGAGCATGATCGATCTAAGATCACAGATTAGTG
>DWRA01002786.1:0-13263 GCA_018250295.1 Spathilepia clonius
ATGTCCATGGGCGGCAGTTGCCACTTACCATCAGGTGGACTGCATACTCGTTTGCTACTCCATCATATATAAAAAAAAAAGTAAATATACATCCTTTATATGATCACATATTGACATAAATAGAAAAAGTTTTGTGCACTTTGGATATTAATAATCTATTTTGGTTACATAAAAGAATGTAATGAAGTAAGTAGTGATCGACATATTTATATTTATCGATGACGAGAAAGTTACAACGGCTAAAGTTATACCTTAGAAATGTATTAATATAGATGTAGCTATTCAATTTACTTTTAATGTTCTGTTGCGGTATTTTCGTTTCTGAACATGACATGATGTGATGACTGGATCTTTGAGTTGTAGGGTGAAACTCCTCAATATTACCCTGTTTTTTGTATAATTTATAATTATTTAGTTTCTGTCTACTCGATTCTCATGATACTTGGTATGAACGTTGAGTATTCAATATAAGGATGTTAACAATAGTAATACATTTTTACACTCGTGTTAAAAGGTTGTAGAACACTTCGTGGTTTGACTCTGGGAGCATAGTGCCTATTTCCGCCTTATAACAGCAGTGTTAAGACCTCCTGTCTTCTAATTTGAAGGGTGTGGGAAGGGAGACATACTTATCTCAGGCGTTTCAACTTAATTTTCAAGGACAGCATAGCAACTGTGGTTGACTTCAGGTAAGATTCCAGTCTTATCTGGAGTAGATTGAAAATGTTCATAAGTAGCAGTTCCCACTTACAATCAGATGGACTACATGTTCATTTACTAATCCATGTTACAAAAAAAAACACAGATTAATTAACATAATATTTCAAATTAACCTTACATTCAATTTTCTCTTCTGGAGTCTTCATTATAGTGACAACTTTTTTTGGCGGCTGTGGAGTGGTTGTTTTATCTTTCTTTTTCTGTTGAGCTATTATAGTTTCCTTTTTCGTAAATCCCATAGATATGAGCTCCTCACTAGCTTTTTGCACATTGTTGTCTTTATTCGCTAGTACGTCTAGAATCAACGTCTCTTCCGCTTTCGGAAAGATGCTTTTCAAATATCTGGAAATTTGTTTATAAGCATAACCAATTAATTTTTATACTAAGTATTAGAAAAGTAAGTGATGAATAATGGAACCCGATACTTACTTCAATTTCATCTTAGGCGAATGATGTTTAGTTTGCTGCCCGTCGACGGACTTTGTGGTGCCATAGTAGCTGGAAGCACCTGAGGCAGGTCGGAGTAATAAGGGAGAACCTTGCAAATTAGATTAAAAATTTCAGTATGCATGACAGATTATAATATCCATACCTTCTTCATCATTATCTCAACAATTCAATGTTTAAATTCAAGTAAGAGATGTCAAAATAGGGCTATTGTATCACCTCTTTAATGCAATGTATTTTTTAGTAACATAAACAATATTATAAGTTACCTTGAGGTGTGCCTGTCAGTGGTGTAAAATGACTGGATCCTTGCATTGAACCAGAAACCCCCTTGGCAAGCTGTAGCGCCGAGTACACTCCAATAGCTCCTTTTTGCAGGCGAGCAGCTGACGGCGACATTGTTAGAGGCCCGGGAGTAGTTATAGGGTGTTTTTCAACTTGCAAAGCGCTTATTACAACTGCCTCACGATTGTAGTATCTTAAAAACAAAGAATTAAAAAAATATATAGCAAAATCTTTCAGTGATATTAATCGCACAATTTCCACAAAGGACATTTAAGCTACATACTTTTTCAGCAATATTTTTATATGAGTTTCACTGACTGTAGGAAACATGGCACTTATTTTGGCGACCAAAGCATCTGTATCAGCATTGAGGGTCAATGAGTCCTGAAATTTCTCATTTAGATGTGACACTCTGCCCGGCAAAGGGCTTCCTTTAGGTGTCAGGCACAAAGCCCGCCCAAGTATTGGGCTTTCTGTAGGCGTTCCATATGCTCTGGGATCCTGGAAAAAGAATTGTAATCATTGCTTGTAGTTCATTTCTGTACCAATTAAGAAAATATATACTGCACTTTTATTTAAACAATCATGCATGGATCTTTTGCAGTGGAACCATACTCTTACTTTCTCTTAATAACAGCAGTGTATAACTGCTGTCTTTTGGTTTCAGATGTGCAGTATAATCACTGCATCAATATATACTTTTTAATAATAATATTAACCATAAAAACTTTTCACTTTTATTGTAAAGCAGTACAAATTTCATGGTTTTCTTTTCAGATTATTCATAAGTTACGAGCAGATAACTACACATTCAAATAGACAAAATGTCAGTTTCTTTTCATTTACAAATATACTAATGCTTGTCTGTAATAATCAATTTTAACCAATGTATATCTACTAATGTTTAAAATTTTGGCAACTTTTGCCTTAGCAAATTGTTAAATTTTGTCACTGTGAAACGCAAAAATTGGTTAAGATTGTTTATTTCTAACCGATACAGATAACAATTAGAATAACACATATACTTACAAGATGGGGTTTGAGACCCTTGGGGTGGAACATCTTTGGGCTGTGCTGCGTGGCCTGGAATGCATGCTGGAGGCGGACGGGGGAGGGATAAGGATGGACATGGTAAGGGGATCCGTGTGTCGACTGTGCGTCCCAATGGTACAGACATGGGTGAACAAACCATACTGTGAACAAGTGCTAGTGCTACATACAAATTATTTTTAGAAATTACAATATAGCCCCTGTTTAGCATCCACACATAAGTTCTACTTTTGCATACAATCAATTTTTACACTGATATTCTTAACAGATATTATTTTGTATAAAAATCTATACCTCACATACATAGCAAACAAGTCCTGTGTTTTTTTTGTAACATTCTTGAGTATATTTAATAAAATGGCGTAAACAGTTTCAGTCTAATTATAGAAATATATAGGATAAGAAGTTATGACTTAACTATGTAAATTGACTTATACAGTTATCATACATAAGTGTATCATACATTTTTAAAATGTCTAAAACATCACATAGCACTTTTGTCTTATAAGTTAACTAAATAGGCTAGTTTATTTTAAGTAATAAATGACAATGCTTAGTATTCTTAACAAACAGTAACCTAATACATTTATTACAAGGAAACCGTGTCCATTATTAATAATAATCAATTTATCCAATATTCTACTTGAGAAATTGATTATTCGTAATGGGTGCTCGTGAATAGGCATAGCCATCTGCCATCTGTCGGTAAATAAAAAGGAATGATTTATTTATGACTGGTGTTAAATATTGTTGTGTTTACATAGTTGTTTCATTCTATTGCCTTCCAAGAATACGTGGAAACTTTTCCCATACATACATACTTATTTTGTATTGCTAATGTTTTTCCAAATTATGCGTATATGGCCAGTGTTCCAATCTGGTAGTTGTATAAGACGTCATATCATATTGATCTATTGAAAATAAATACATTGAATCTAACATGCATTATTTAATTACTTATATTTTAAAAAATAAGAATAATTTGCCAATATTAAATCCACACTTGTGCAGAGAATTTGAAAGTCCTCGGAACTTGGGGCCAATTTCAAAATTAATTTAAAGCCACAATTTTTGAAGTTGCTATTATTAGAGCCATGGTTTTAAGTTATTTTCTTCGTTTTTTCAGGAATACATTACGCATTTGTCTGCAGTGTGCGATAAGCCTTAAAGCTTGATGGAACTATTTTGACCGGATTTCTTAATAATACCTTACCTGAGGATGTATACAGTCAAGAGCGATATGATGTGCCGCATTTTGAATAGATTTGTGTTTATTTCTTAACTCTTCCATGATGTAAGTTCTCACAACGAAAATTATTTCACTAATGGCTATAAAGAAATTTATAAAAATTACGTCTCACATCTTAATAGCCTTAGGCATCAATAACTTAAACATTATTTCAATGACGACATTAAAATTAGACACTGGGGTCAATTATAATTTTCCCTCCGATTTATTTATTGTTTGGCATTGGCACATTTGAAAATTTGGAAGAAGATTGGAAAAGCTTATCGGCAAGTAATACGGCTGAATTTAGAAGACGTTTGACAAGTTTAATGCAATAAGGTTGAAACTGGCTTCTTTTTTTGGACGGGTGATATAGCACAAAAATGGCACCCAAATCAATAATATTGATAAAGCTGCGTTCATTTTAGTTCAACTGTATGAAACTGTAATATTTCTAAAGTAATTTTTCTTAGAGAAGATTAAATTATTACAATTTCCGTTTAGGACTTCTTCTACGGCTACATATTCTATGGCTATTAGGGCGGAACTAAGTCTGTAATTTAGTTCATACTCTAAAATATAATCCTATCTTTAGGAGTTCTATATCTAAATCTTTGTCTGAGTCTTTAGTTTTAAAGTTTTGCCTAAAATCACTGTGATGTAATATCAATAATACTAACAATTAATTTAATAATACTCTAAGGTATGTAGGAATATAAATTATATCAGATTATTTAAGACTAAAAGCAATTTGCGTCGTTGTTGGTAAATTTTTTTTATTAAAGTACCTGCACCGTAAGTACTCCTTCGATCGTTGATCAATGGCTAAATCGATAATTCAACATACATCGTCAATTGTTACTCCACCAATGTCACGATGTAAACTCAAGGATAGATCGACGGTCCTGAATCCGCCCAGCGGGTTAAGATATAGCAAGTTATTAATACCCAAGCTATCCAAATTTTGCCTACCAGATTGAAATTTGACAATTTCTACCATCAAATGTAATTTGTTAAATGTTGATCTTTAATCTTAGGTAGACAAAATATTTGATAGATTGATAATTGTTAACACACGTATGTCGATGAAGGGTATCGATTCACGATCTTTCGAATTGTGTGTTCATATACTTATAATCACATTTATATTATTGGGAACCATTATTTTTACAATATACGGGCTGTGTGTATTAATAACATGTACAATGTATTTAAAACAAATATACTGCTATCAAGAGATTGGTTCAATTTTATTTTAACCTTTGTTTAGTGATAGAAATGATTACTTAATAATTATAATACTATTAAAATTAAAATTTGATGGTAAACTACCATAGGAAACCAATTATATTACCGAGAATATTGGGGGCGCCACTGCTGTACGCATTCCATTCTACCTTAAAAAAGTGACATTGTTTTGTTTATATTGTTTTGCGGACTTTTGTTACTAATGCGGTTTTGTCAGTAATGTCAGTGATAACTTTAAAACAAAAATGTAATTATACAAAAGATTGTACGTAAGAATTTAATGTATAGTAATGTACTTTACACTCTTATGAATATATATGAAATGATTGTTCGTGTCCCGGATATTAATAAATTGTTGGTAACAGAGTATCTTTTACAAAAATACCTGTCTATTTGAACTGATTCAATGTTTAATTCTGGGTGTTGTGTGATGGTTTTCTAAAAATCCGCTTCTCATGTTTCCTGTGATACTATTGATTGATATTTATTATTCAATAATGTGCAACAAAGTTAGTGTCGGATAGACGCATATAAATTATTAATGATTTAAATTTGCCGCCATAGTTTCGTGATTCTTGTCATGGCGGATAGACATATACATTGAACGAAGTCCACTTTGGATCGATTCATAAAATTGTAATAGTCCGTGTACGCATTTCGCACGGTGAGCGTTCATGTGATTCTTCAAAATACGGTCCCAACGCGAGGGGGTTTTTCGGGGTGGGCGGAAGAAGGCTATGGCGGAGGCTAGAAGTTCGGAAAACATCGTAATGCCGGACATAACCGAAGTATCCGAAGTCGACCCCTTGTCGACATCAACCGAGCGAAACTCCGAGCGGCGAACTGATGGCGGAACGGTTCTAACGAGTGGCAACAAGTCGGCGAGACATTCCAGCGATTCCAATGGCGTCGTCACCGTTCCCGTGTCCTTGCCAGTGGGCACTCTCATTACGGGGACGACATTCAATGTAATTACGTCGGACCACTTGCCCCATTTCAAGCCGATGCTGTGCGTAGACAACGGCTTCATTACAGGTGGGTCGGTTTCTGATGATATAAAGGGGACACATATCGTCATACAGAATCCGACGCCGTCTAGCAGAGAACAGAATGGCGATGCCAGTACGGTCTCCACGGCACCCACCCGGACTACGAGTAGGTCCTGGACAGAGACTGCTAATATGCCAGTGCTACCCATCCGCTGTAAGAACACTTCAGCAGAGCTTTACAAACGGAAGCTGGGTTCTGGGGGCCGAGGTAGATGCATCAAGTATGGTATAGACTGGTACACACCCAGTGAGTTTGAGGCACTGTGTGGCAGAGCGTCCAGCAAGGACTGGAAGAGATCTATAAGGTTCGGGGGAAGAAGCATACAAGCTTTGATCGACGAAGGCATTCTCACACCCCACGCTACTAGCTGCACCTGTGGAGCGTGTTGTGATGATCAATCAGGTGAACATATTTTTATATATATTTTGTACAGATTTCTTTATTATTGATTTATTGGTTTTATTGGCAAATGATTAATGCTTGATAAATAAATAAACAAACTAGCTGGAAATATAGTACTTGGTTTGAATATATCAATTTATTGAATATTGCTTTCAGCATCAGGTCCCGTAAGGCTCTTTACGCCATATAAAAGGAAAAAGAGGAATAATCTTGATGGTATGTATCTATAAATATATATAAAAACATTTATCGTCTTTATTTTTATCTTATACAGTGATACTTATTTTGATATTCTTTCTAATAAAATAATTTATTTTTGTATCAATTGTTATTTTTAGCCCGTGTGTAAATAATGATTGATTACAAATAGTGTTTAGATTTCTATTGATTATGATCATTTTTAACCAATACTTCTCGTAGATTACTTTCTTTGTAATGAAGCAGTCCACTTGATATGTTCACTGACAGGAATGGATTCAGTAAATTCATATAGGACAAGAATCCTACCTAAATTAGACAACATAAATGTTACTGATCTGAAGTTGATGTTAAAATACCAAGTATGTGTACTTTACAAACAGTATAGTACACAGATATACACTACGTAGAAACAGGTAATTCAGTGATATGGCTGTGCTTGAACCATGTAGAGACACTTACGGAAAGTGCGAATCTTAGGAATTATGGGAATATAGTGTAATCACAGGTCTTAAACGGAAGGTATTTTTCATAAACCACAGTTATAAATTGCTATAAAATTTATTTATACCCATTTATATCGCTGATGTAATTTCAACAATATTTTTTTACATCTAATTCTTTATTAGTTACATTACATAAATAAATTGTACCTCTTTTCTGAACTGTGATATATATAAACATTTTAAAATTTCTAGAAATGGAAGAAAAGAAGCCAAAAGTCAAACGGGATAACTCCATTGGAGAAGCTGAAGTGGATAATATTCACCAGACCAGTAATAATAGTCATTCCAAAGAAGCATGGCAGTCCATAGCAGAAGGGCTGGAAGGCAACTCAGAATACCACCTGCTAACTGGCCCAGAATCAAATCCAGAACATAATGCAGGTAAAAATGGAACAATCACATTATATTTTTTTCTACTTAGTCGATGCCTCATGATGGATCATCATACGTTAAAGTTTATTAGAATTCAAATCATGTTAATTCTATTGAGATATATAATATCAGTATAATGTTCAACAATTGGAACAATATAGGTATATGGTTTTCTGTGGAATACAAACATATTATTCTTGCCTCTGTAGTCATTGAAACATCATATTCCTGTTATTGTCCACGTTGTGGCAGCGTGACATTGGTAACTGGTGATAAATGGAGTTGACCCACAGTAGATTCAAGGAGATTTAAATACTTAGGCGAGTCTGTCTTGTATACATAATTTATACCTGTGTCCTTACTTACAAAGTGAATGGTAATCTCGGCAACTGATGGCTGATAAACAGGTACAGATTTTTGTGATAGAAGCTAATCTTGATAACCATATGAATTGTTGTTGGTAAATATAGCATAAAGATAGCTGTTGATTTCATTATGCTACGTTACGTTTAATTGTTATTTGAATACTTATATTGAATAAACAATAATAGGTTGGTATACAGTATTACTTATTGTGTAAACATTAATTACAAACATTAATAATGTATAACACAAAAAGTAACAATGTCTATATGTCTACTTGTTACACCTTCACGTTCAAACGGCTGGGCCGATTGTGATAAAATTAATTGAAATAAAATTTAATATGGAGATAGTTTTAAGCCTTCAAGGAACATAGACTATTCTTTACATTTTTTTTAATAAAACAAAATTGTTAAGACATCAATTTTCTGGCCTTCATGTGGCTTATGCTGGCTAAACCATAAAAAAAAAACAAAATACTAGTTTACTGGAATTGAAATGCCTTAAAAAATCTGCGGATAAGTATGCTCTAGCAAGGTTGAATTAAAATAAACCTTTTCATATTTGAAACATAAATAAAAATAACAAGCTTTTTGCGAATTTGCGATTTTTTTTTTCTAGATACATATGTCAGTCATCTTAGATATTTAATCTACATTAAATTTTTTCTATACCCTATGTCGTTTAAATTAATATTCTAGGAGATATCACAGATACGACATTTATAAAAAATCGCTCTGAGACAAAAAAATACCGATCGCCGCCGTCACTATGAAATATACCTACAGTTATTATACATATTATAATCCATAATTCCATACTTTCCATATTAATATAATAAATGCGAAAGTTACTTTGTATATCTGTCTGTTTCTACGGATAAACCGCTGAGCCGAAGTTTGATGTGGCAAATACTTGGGAACCTTTGGAAAAAACATACTTTTAGGAAGAAGTACTTCGTTCTTATATTATATCAGTTTCTTTATATGCTTTATATCAAATCGGTTCTGATACTAATTTACCTTTTTCAATATGCTGGATTAGTAAACGAGCATGCCGTCCACGTGATAGTAAGTGGCCACTGCCGCCCATGGACATTTGGAATCCGCTCTAGATAAGACTAGAATCTTACCAAAGGTCGACCACAGATGCGCTGATACCCCTGAGGACTAAGTTGGAATGCCTCGCATAAGTGTCCCAGTCTTCAGACCTGAATACAGCAACGCTTAGCACTGCTGTTATTAGGCAGAAGTAAGTGTGGCGGTGGTGCCGCCGGAGTCTAACCGCACAGGGTTCTACCACCTTCGTTTTTGACACTGAGAACATACCATATGAAGTAGATCACAGATGCATTGCCGCAACTACGATTGACTTCTGACTTAGTTGGACCTCATCATATTAGTAAAACAATCCTTGTCGAAAGTTCGAATGACTTCTAAATATACCCGTTCATTCAGAAAGGGCAACTTAATTTAAAATTATACAAGACATTTTTTTAATGATTGAATACAGAATTTATTTTATGCAATAAAATATGCATATCATTTCATGTCTAACTACGCCCTGTGCGAATTGCATGCAATACGCTAATGTAAACGTAACGTTAAACTTTGTCGAAAACCTAATTGCTGTCGACTTATCGGACAGTTTGATTGTAGTGTATAGGTATGTACTAATTATACAAATTGTATACTATTGTTCGTTTGAGTTAATTTACACTGCATAAATAATTATATTAAAAACTAGGCTGTAGGTGTCGTGCATATCGATTAATATGTATATCATGATGTGTGACAAAATGTTACGATGTGTTTCACAATGTTTCTCAATGTCATTCTAATGTTATCGGTTTAAGTGAACTGCGACTATTATTATTCTATATACATTATGTTTGAAGTAACACGTGTAGTATTCAAATAGGTGAATATCATAATTTAAGATGATATGAGGATTTTAAATTGGCTCAACTTATATTAGATATATTTGCTGATGTTTTTGCGTTTGTGTTTTAAGAAAAATTGAGCGCGATGCGATAAAGCAAAGCAGAGAGATAAAGATATGCGTTGTGGTGGTTTTTTGTCAAGTGTTGGATAGATATTTGCGCGCGATTATGTGACCAACTGCGACAGTCGTCGCGGGAACGTAGTCCACCTGATTGTGTATGGCTACTGCCTCTCATGGACATTTGTAATCAAGCTCAGATGGAATTGAAATCTGACCCGAAGTTTGCCACAGCTGCATTGCTAGCCTGGAAAGTCTTATTTATGTGCCCCTTTTCCAAACCATACAAACTTGAATATAGCGACTTTTTTAATGTACTGTGGAATAGCAAACAAGCATGCAGGCCACCCGATGGTAAGTGGCAACTGACGCCCATGTACATGAGGTCGACCACAGATGCATTGCTACCCCTGGGGACTAAGTTGGAATGCCTCGGATAAGTATGTCTCCCTTATCACACCCTTCAAACCAGAATACAGCAGCGCTTAACACCTCTGTTATTAGGCAGAAATAGGGGTGGCGGTGGTGCCGCTAGAATCGAACAACGTGTTCTACCACATTTAAAGTCGTTACTGTTGTTATTAAGCTGTAACAAGTGTATCGGTGGTGCAGATGTAATGAGATCTCCTACCTTTAAATGGTAGGTACATTAACTCAACAAGATTCATTATACAATGATGTCATATATGCTTTGTTATATGTAGTCACGATTGCCTCGAAATTATTTGCACATTCAGAAAACAGCTCGCTGGTCAATGTTGCTACAGCAACGTGAATTCAACGGTCCCATAATATTGTATCTAGATGTTTACTGAATCATGCAGGTGTTATTTGACACGGGGACCTTGAAAAACAGTTCTTAAAAGCTATGCGCTAGGATATCGCGCTGCAGATAAATAAGCGAAATCATATAGGAGGCTATATAACTAACCAGATATACTTTTACAAGTCTAAAGACTTGTAAAAAAAAATAGGTTGTTTACGAAGCTGTCGCTTATTTTAACGTTTGTGTGTGTGCGTGTGTGCGTCAGCGCATCTAATCTTAATATTTACTTCAGTGGAGATCGTTTTATTTACTGGGTTTTGGTTGCCTATCTCTGTATCCTATTTCATCGTATCAAAAAACACTGATATGGACCACTTATAAATTTTTATAGAGTTTTTTAAGCAATATGTACTTACGACTAGCGAATTTACTATGAGACTCACAAAAATGACGCCAGCGAATGAATAATGTCGAGGTTGTTGCAAGACTCGTTCAGAATTCAGCTGTAGTTATTCTGTTTTTTTATGTGATAGAATCAGCAGACGAGTATCCAGTCCATCTGATGCTCAGTGGCAACTGCCGCCCATGGATGTCTGTAATCGACCCCAGATTAGATGAGAATCACACCTGAGGTCGGTCGCAGATGTATTGCTAACCCTAAGGCCTAAGTTGGAACGCCACCCATAAGTATGTCTCCCTTGCTACACCCCTCAAACCAGAACACAGCTGCGGTTAACATTGCTTTTATATAAAAAAATGAGTAAAAAATACAACTCTAGTGTATTTTTATTCAATAAGCGTATCATATTTTTAAAGCTTTAAAAAAACTATTGAGACAAAAAATGTTGGCAACACTATTTCGAGCTTACAAAGCAACAAACTAGCGATGCCAGATAAATCGAAATTGGCCATTGCCATTGTATTAGCGTCTGCCTTAATTGCGAGAAACTACGAGAGCGTTCGCGATATCCCCTGTGGCGCATTTTGTTAATGTATGTCAACGGCGACACGATTAGGGTTACGTCGGCAGACGTTGACCGTACCAGGCGCGTGTCGTTGAAGTCGATATAGTAATTCCTTATACAATGTGTATTGTAGCGTGCAGTTCCCCTGATGGTAAGTGGCCGCTGCCGCCCTAAGAAATTTGAAGTCAACTTCAGATACGATACACAACACCGGTGAGCAGTGTACTCACTGAGGGAATTTTCAGGGCAAGGAGGGATCCCTCGAGGCCCGTAGCCCCTGCGCCATGCGGCGAAATCACCGCCGCGGCATAGGACGACCACTTCAGTTCAGATACGATAAGAGTCGTTCCTGAGGTCGGCCACAGATGCGTTTTTATCAGTGAGGACTACCTCATATAACTATGTGTTCTTTACCACACCCTTCAAACCAGGTCACAGCAACGCTTAACACTGCTGTTAGGTATTATATAAGGTAGAAATTGGTCTAACTATGGTCTCCGGATACTACTAATGGTTCTAGCATGTTCGAAACACCGAAAAGACCAAGCCGAATTTATCAAAGTATTGTATAGAGAAATATGTTTTTTTTTTGTACCATGATCCCTGTCTGTAACGTGAAAGTCTGTAAATATGAACAGGGCCTTATGCTTTTTAGTATTTACTTAAACCTTCATATCCGTCTTTTGGCGTATTTACACGCAATAAGTGATTGCCAAATTATGCGACTGACACCGAATGTATTGCCCGCTGGCCACAAAATGTTCAAGCGAGTTTACTTTGAATACCAAATTATATTCTGTTGCGTTATTTATAACTTCGGTGTAAAAATGCGATTTTTATTGAAATATGCTGTCGGCGGTTGTAAATTTGCAGACGCAAGCGCCACTGACACGTGTAAGGAATGATATGAGACAACATTGATTTCTAAGAATATTCTGGAATGGTCGGATCGTGATAACGTTTTTGTTCCTTTTTTCTCAAACGCAGGCAGCGAGTAATTTAAATGGTCACTGCCGTCCTCAAGTATTTTATATGAAAATGTTGCAGTAATTGATTTATATTGTCCAGTAGTTACTGCCGCCTATGGACTTTTTAACATGGGGTTTATCAGTGCATCGTAGTACCACGAATCGATACGGTCACTGCGATTGAAATGGTTTTCAATAAGTTTATTTCATTTCGCTTGTGATCACGGGATTGTAAAAGCAAAATTCTGATATTATTTTGAAGGTGGTAGAGCTTTTTGTAGTTCGACTCCGGAAGCTCCACCGCCACACCTATTTCTGCCTAGTAACAACAGTGTTAAGCGCTGTTGTTTTCTGGTTTGAAGGGTGTGGTAAGGGAGTTATACTTATCCGAGGCATTCCAACTTATTCCTCAGTGGTAGCAACGGATCTGTGGTCGGCTTCAGGTAGACTTCTACTTTTATTTGAGGTGGATTACAAATGTCCATGGGCGGCAGTAGTCACTTACCATCAGGTAGACTGCATGCTTGCTTGCTACTCAACATTTAAAAAAATCTGCTCTATCAAGAAGAAGAACATACAATTGTGTAACGCAGGGGAGCCTACGGACGTTGGACATGTATTAGTACTACGTATTGTTTATGATATAGGTAAGGAGGAACATAAAATTCGTGAAATTCACAGATGCCTTGCTGGT
>DWRA01002787.1:0-13260 GCA_018250295.1 Spathilepia clonius
AATTTATTTGTATTTATATATTTTATATATAATGGAGTAACAAACGAGCATGCAGTCCACCTGATAGTCAGTGGCAACTGCCGCCCATGGACATTTGTGATCCACCCCAGATAATACTAGAATCCCAACTGAAGTCGACCATAGATGCGTTGTTGCCTATGGGGACTAAGTTGGAATGCCTCGTTAACTTAATCTCCCTTACCACACCCTTCAATCCAGAACACAGCAGCGCTTAGGCAGCTTAGCACTAATGTTATTAGGCAGAAATAAGTGTGGCGGTGTTGCCGCCGGAGTCGAACTACAAAGGGTTCCACCACCTTCAAAAGGTTCTTTTTTATATGTACGATTCTAACGCATGCAATTTACTGAACATTCAATTGAATTTATTTGAAATCATCCGTATAAGAATATTAACAAAGAACAACAATAATAGCATGTGTAACAACAATAGCAGTGTAACGTTAGTAACATAGAAACATTTGACATTTTTGTAACATTTTATCATGTGCACGCTTAATTCAATGTAATCTCGTTTATACTGTGTCAGTTCCATAAATAATCTACTTATATTAATGTATTCTTATTAATTTAAATTTATTTCTAAATTAAACTACAAATGCAAATACATCCACAATTATCTAAACAAATAAACAACTCCCAAACTTTTTCTATGTATATATATTGGAAATAGATTTCTTGAAATCGATTGCCGTGCGGAAATATCACTTCTCCTTACTTACATATCATATTTCCTTACAAATCTTCCATATCAGTGCGTATAACGTCTCTAATTCCAGTCAGCACACATTTTGTCCATGCAATTCGTAAACTTCACAAAATTTCAACAGAATAGAGGAAGTGGTTGAAATCGTGAAAGTCGTAGAAGCTATAGAAGAGTCCACACGACCTAATGTTGTATTATACGTTGATTTACCAACTTATTATGAACCTAATACTGACACAACAGAATATATACCCGAAAAAATAGTTCCAAAGCAATTTTGGAGCGATACAATCTTAAAATATATCTCTGGACTCGCTCTGTTTGAAATGTTAAATAAATTTGGAATGATTGATGCTGTTGATGTGAACATAAGTCTTACGGATAGCATGGATAAGAGTGTTAATGCTAAATAAGTTTTTAGCGGTACTCCTGAAACTAAACTCGGGAGAGGGACAAAGTTTCGTGCTGGTGATAAGGTGAAGCAACGAGTAGTCCGTAAAGGTAAGACAAGAAAGTATTATCTTAAGCACACTGGATGTATAATATATGCGAGGTACTTCGTTTGTAAAATATTTTGAAGTTTATTTGTGCTAAGCAATTTAGGGTAATTAAAATTTAAAGGATTTGAATAAATTATAAATATAATTAAAATAAGTCAAGTAGACTTCTTTTATGATGAAGATCCTTTATTCAAAGATTATCAATGACTAGTAGCATGATAGTAATAGATTAAGTTTATAAATGTTCACAAAAATGATAAGTTAAATATTTAAGTTGTTTCCATCTTACATTTTAGTTGATTCTGCGAAGTCGTTTGCTCAAACAAGCAGAGAATCTGTTGGAAAAGGAGCATTTGTTTATAATCTAAAAGATGAAGAACATAGAAATAAACAAATTCAAAAGCGATTCAAAACGTTGTCAGGTATTATATAAGAACACTTGAATTTAAGAGTGACAAAAAATCCAAAAATTTATTTTTGCATTAAATGCTGTTAAAAATGTTAAAAATCCATGTTGCTGTTATCTGTTCAAAGGCCATGATAGGGCACATAAAGTATGCTAACTAGGTAGCAACTCATTTGTCATTAACTTTGTAGTAGTTATTTGCGAATTACTGTGGCCAATTCACATATTAATAGAATGCACTTTACGTGGTCCCGACCGTCATAGAAAATATATTATTTTTGTATTATTGCAGGCTTACTACAAGAACTTAAAAAGCGTATGAAGAATTTTAGCACAGCTCTGGGTATTGAAAGTACATCAAAAATGACTAAATCAAGTCCGTTCGACTTGCATAGTAAGAAGATTATTATCATAATTGTTCACTCATCAACCTTTGTTCATTTATTAGCCTACATCAGGTCTTCAATACAGATGTTTTGGGACAATCTTTATATCTTTTAAGTGAACATAATAGCTAGTGGAGGATTTTTACCTCTAAATATCCCCATATCGTGAACTTTTTTCATCTTGCGGAATTACGAAACTTTTAAAATATCAACACATCAAGCATATCAAGTATAACACGTTGAGATTACAATAATAGTGAATAGGCTATAGAATTTGGTGAAGTACTATTTACAGTTAAGACTAACTAAGACTTAACTAAGATAGGACGTTTACTGTTCAAATTAAATACAAAAATGTCTCACTCAATAACAAATTTTTGAATAGGGTAATTTGATTTCAGGCGAAATGACCACTATTACTAATAGCCTTAAAGATTTAGACAATGACAATGAGAAACAAAATAGCGTAGAAGATTCTGCGAAAGAAGAATACAATGATTATAACAGGAATGATCTGGAAGATGTTACCGTACGTATTTTGTGTTCATTTTTTATTGTATTGAAGTAGCAAACGAGCATGCAGTCCACCTGATGGGAAGTGGCCACTGCCACCCGTGGACATCTATGACCAACCTCAGAATGATAAGATTAGAGTACTACCAGAAGTCGACCGCTGATGCGTTGCTACCCTTGAGGATTAAGTTGCAACGCCTCTGACAAGTAATTTTCAATAATAATAATACAGCAGCACTTAACACTGCTATTATTAAGCAGATGTGGCGGTAGTGCCGCCAGAGCCGAAAGACAAAATGTTCTACCACCTTCAAAACCACATATTTATCACTTAATGTTCTGACAACAACGCATTATATTTCTAATGCATTACTAATCACAAAGTTTTTTACGTATGTATACTATGTACAGGGCTCGACTGTATTGAAACTAACAAAGAACACAAATATTCGGTCATCGAAAAAGATGTCACCAACATTGAGAACAATTTCATTAACAGTTCGTAATAAAGAAGAGTCTTTGAAGCCGAGATTATCATCGACTATTAAGAAAGCAGTAACTAAGACTCTGAAAACTAAAAACTTTAAAAGGAACAGGATGAAAAGCACAAAATCAATAGTAAAAGATATGAAAAGTACTGAAAAAGCTCTATATAATGATGGTAGTTTATTTGTTCGCTTAAAACTGGTCCCAAAGGATGATAAACTATCTTCAAATTCAAATTCGAATAAAGATATTAAACTTAAAGTGAAAAATAATGGAGAAAGTCTATTGAAAGATGCGTATGCCGTTGACAACGATGTAAGTATTATTGTTCGAGTCTTTTCCGATTCTGATAAAAAAAACTTATTCTAAACTATTTCCTTTTAATGTAATATAATATAATATAAAAATTTTGATTCCATCCATGCATAATAAACGTTCAAAAGTGGTTAATGAATTCATTTGAAATTTTTATACCAGGTTGAGCTTACTTTTTAAATTTTATCTCGATATTCCTATAGGAAAGAAAATTCCTTAATCATTAGTAATAAAACGATTTTACAAAATTTCAGATTTACTACGAACCAATTATAGAGTTGAAGAGGAAACGGAAATTAAAGAAAGAGAAAGAAGATAAACTTAACGTTCAGAACGCAGTCACTCCGGTGGATGTCACGAGCGATGAAGATTTACTAGAAGACTTGGAGAAAGGTGTGAACATAGCTACGTTGAATATATTAAACGCCAAAACCAATATGCAATACGAGGATATGCAAAAGAAAGTTCCTGATGCAGCATATACTAATGACGATGATGTAAGTACTTTTTTCATTACTGCATTTCTTCCAGTAAAATGGCGGTTTAAAAAAGGGACTCGTTTCCAACATAATGCATATAATTTATAAATATCAGAATTTAATGTAACACTGTAATAGTAGGGTGAAATAAGCATGATATTATGAGTAATAAATGAAAGATTAAAAGATAAAAGAATAAGATCGCTATAGCCATTTCAATTTATACAAATATGGAATAAATTTAAGTTGAATTATTTAATGTATAGAGGAATACATTTTTATTGAAATTTAATGTTTGAAATATCGATTTATTCTACATTTACAGATATATTACGAACCTATTATAGCTCCCAGTAAACACGTGATAGAAGGGAAAGCGGTGTCAAACGAAGATGGCATAAAACACGGAAAACGCGACGTACCGATAGATGAAATATTCACAGCTAAAGATGTAGCTGCTCTTGAAGTTGTTGTAGATCTAATGAAGAACACACTTCATTACCAACAGAAGAATGCGCCGAACCCAAATGTAGACAACAAAAATGACACTTTGTATTTACAAACCACGCCAATAGATAAGTCAAACAGAGCGACAAATGCTATACAAGTCCATATAGCAATTCCGTATGGTATAACTGATAAGAAACGTTCTTTAAGCCCTGTGAGGATCAGAAGAGTCTTCTCGGCAATCATGTCCACGCCAGTTGACATAAAATACCAAATACACACATTCGAAGATACCACTCCTACGTTCACGACAACCAATGTATTATCACCTGGTTTATACTTACTGGTGGATAGTAAGAATACCACAATGCCTAAAGGAGACTTCTTTTTAAAACCTATCAGAAGTGACGCAATATCGAATATAACATTCCAAGATTACAATGAGTTTAGCGTTACGCCGAGAATTAAAACATTGACAGAAAATACGTTAACGCCTAACGCTGTTGTAATGAATAAAGACGTTTTTGTAACTTTGATGCAAATGTTCAATAATATGACTAAAATAAAAGACAATAAAATCAAGCGTGAAGTAAATGGTACAGCAAATAAACCTAAATCTAGTCAATTCAATCAGAATCTTAGCAATATTCATTCTAAGTTAGTCAAATTGAGGCACATCAATTGGGATGCAATTAAAGAATATTTTGGTCATGACAGAGTGTGCAACTGTCGATGTAAAGCTAATAAAACTATGTGTAGAGCGTGCGCTGCTAGTGACGCCGTTATGTCAGAACTTATATTTGAATTCGATAATATGGCCAGATACATGAATGATCACTGTACAGAAATACAAACATTCTTCTGGATGAACCCAAGCGGTGGTCGAAAACTAAAAGATGCTGTCCATAAAATAGAAAAAACTCTAGACGATTATTACAAACGTGTAAAGGGTAAATGCCAAGGACAAACATGCAAGACATTTATATATATAGACAAACGTGATATACAACTAAGTGATAAAATTGCCAAATACACTAATGGTGATTCATTTATTGAGAATTTAGAGACACTTGCTGATGATTTACAAAAAGTCGTTACCTACGATACTTGTAATAGAAAACTGTTTGTTAAAGGCAGAGAATGTCTGGATGAAATAACGAAATGTGTGCCTGTAAAGTTACTAAACAAGCGATCAAACGACAAAAGAAATGGAAAATACGTAAAACAAGTTTATTCTCTTGATAATATAAACGTGAATATTATATGCAATACTGAATCGAGTACAGAATTTGTTACTAATAAATACGCTTCGACAGATATGGTACATGACGTGGACAGTATATCTTTTTTTCACAATCCCGAAGAGGTTAGACGGAGCATGAAAAAACGAAAGGGACTCAGACGTTTATTTGGGAAAAAATCTTACAAGAATAGAAAGCAGTACAGTATTGATAATGGAATGAACGTAACACCAAATATATTTAGGAAATCAGTTAAGAAAAGACAAATAATAGACGGCAATCAGATAGAATCACCGTTAATAACTGATAGTGGGGGTTCCTTTTGGTATGATTACATTAAAAGAAAGACCCACAAACCTACGACCGTGGAAAAGAGCAAACTAAAAACAAAGAATGCTAAGCAAAATATAGATCATATTAAAAAGTCGAAAGAATCTGTTTTAAGAGTAAAATCGAGTATATTAAAGAAATTGTTTTCCGAAAATTCCAAAAAAGGTGAGAATATAAGTAATACAGATGTTTTACCTGAAAATACAGTATTTGTCACAGATTCTTTAAGTAAAAACATTGAAGAACTGTCAAAGATACTTGGTGTCAGCAGAGTAGATGAAACAAGTACTATTTATTCGACTAAGTCTATGAAAAAGGATACGAAAATAAAAGATAAACTGAAATCATTGAAAAAGTCTTATAAAAATGAAAAATTTTCAACCAAGAGAGTCAATGGAAAATCTGGGAATGTGAATAGAAGCAAAATCTTATTACAAAATGATGATTTAACTAAAAAACCAACTAGCAGGACAAAACCTACATCCAAATCATATAAAACTACAAAAATAATGACAACTATATCAAAACAATCTGAAAATAACGTATCGCACCCTAAGCCAAAAGAAATTATATCCAAAAATAAAGAAATACCTAAACTGAAAACTAAGTTTTCTAAACTAACCAATTCCAACCCAAGTGTCAAAGAAATAGAAAAGTCAACAACGTCTATGTTTACAAAAACAACTTCACGTTCCGAGCATTCTACAGGAAAAAACCTATATCATCGCCTAAAATCAGTCACTTCAAAATATATACATAAAATTCCCTGGCACTTCCGTGGCACCAATAAACATGTACCAAGCACCACAATTTCATTATACGAACAAAAATTAAAGTCAGACAATCGTATTGTTAGAAATCCAACCATTGAACCAATTGAGACAAGTGAATCAATAGAATATCTATCTAATAATCATATAGGAATAACTAAGAAAGATGTAACAACTGACAAAATAGCAAAGGAATATTCAACAATACTTATAATCGATGATACAATTAATACCGGTAAGGCTACGAAACCGAAAGGAAACTTGAAAAATAATAACATAGAAAAACAAGATCTCCTTTTTTCTGTTTTAAATTTTGAATCAGATCATCTAAATGACGAATGGGATAAATATGTAAAAAAGAAAAGTGCTGAAGAATTCTTTGATTATTCAGATAATAATTACGAAAAAAAAGATTCAGATTTCACCATTTCTGATTCCGATAAGGTGCAGCATATTTCGTCTTCACAAATAACAACACCCATTGCCTCACCAAAGTTAACAAGTTTGAAAACGAGGACTCTTCCTACAAAGTTAATTAAGAGGTTGTTATTAAAACTATCGCTGAATAAATCTACAACGAAGACAACAAAGGTAATAAAAATTTCTAGCAACAGAAAATATTTACGATAAAAACATCTAATTTGTATTTTTTCTAAAACGTACATACAAACATATAAATTTAATGTATTGATAAGTTTGATTAATTTAATAAATATAAACCAGACCAACAATCTTTCGAAAGGTACTTAGAACAGAAAATGAAAATTTACAATAAACAATTATAAACTCTACTGCAAAAAGGCGTAACTGATATTTTTAATTAAGGCCATAGACTAATTTAACTATTTTAAGGTAGTCCACGACGAAAAGATGAGAACATCGGAAGCAACAAAGTCTGGAAGGAAAAATAATAATCAACAAAATAAGCTTCATAAATATAAGAAAACATTGCAAAATGAACAAGGTATTTTATTATCTTTCGTACATGGTTTGAGTTCAATAGATTTATACGCCAAATAACACTTTTCCTTTCTTCAAGAGGCCATGGCTTGATATGCGACCTCCCGGCGACAATCGAACACATTTTGAAAATGCAACAGAAACTTCCCAAAAACGCTTTTGAAAATTATGTGAAAGATATAAAATGTTTCAAGTTTAAAAGGGTCCCAGATAACTTCCTTGTAACACTCCCCAATGAAGCGGATAGAAAAGAAAAACAAGAACACAAATTTGTAAATAATTTCAAAAAACCTGTCAGGTGGAACTGGATTCGTCATAAGCGACTGGTAAATTCATTTGATATCTTCAGACTTACTGATGATTTTCATAATTTTAATGAAATTGGTAACATTAAAGAAAATACCGTTAAAAGTAATACTTTAAGACATGCGTTCAAAATAAAAAGTGCGTCGGAAAGAAATACAAGCAAAAAAGAACTTTCTTTAACAAATGTTATCAATGACTATGAAAAATTGTGCAAAGGAGAAGATGGTGTTTATAGGGAGTGTAAATATAGAACAAAGAGAGCCACTGATATTTCTGAGCTTATTCGGGGTTTGCGGAATCTGCCGCCTTTGCAACCACGAATGGTAAGTAAAGAAAATGAATATTATATCTGTTGAAAAATATCAGTAATATAATTTTAATCTTTTGTTGTTCGAGTCAGAAAGGAGGACTCATATCTTTTGGACTTTCACAAGGTTAATGACTAATACATTTTCATGAGGATCCTTGTTTTGAAGAAATGGTGTAATATATAAAATTTTTATTTGTTGTAGTTGTAATTTAACAAACTATTTACTTAATATGAAATTCACAGGATCAAATATACGCAATGGTTGGAGAAACAGTATCTTTCGATTGCCACACTCCAAATACAGTACCAGAGTCAGAAGACCAATACGTGTGGAAGTTAGGTGATACAGACATACTGAGGAATTACAATAACGTTGATATTAATAATGCAAGAGTTACGATAAAAAGCGTTGAAGCAAAGAACTACGGAACTTATATTTGTAGCAAGGTGAGGGTGGAACGGTGGAGTAAAATATTATAGGACGCCTATACGACTGATAGCTTTTATATAACATTTTTTGAGGCGTTGGATAACCAATTGGCATTATGTCAGTCCGGTGAACTATGACCTAAACCCCTCTGATTTTTAGCAGTGGGACAGTATGAGTCGAGGAGTTTGGAAGCGGTATTCCTTTCGTTCGGTATTCCTTTACCTACTAGAGAGTAGTTGGCAGATAAAAAGAGAAAGGACTACCTATGATTTTTCTTTCCTTTTTTAACATTCCCTCTTTTTTGTTTTACATCGTTTCAATTCCGCATTGGTAGTCATCGTGATCGTCAACTCGTGACGTAATCAATTTCTATTCCGTATATAACTTCGAAAAAAGAGAGGTGCTTGCCTGGGGTGTAAAGTGGAACTTCTAACCCCTGAATTGCGAGGCCGTGATTCAATCTCCAGGCTAATAATTCTGTTGTTGGTATTAATTAGTAAACTGTCCAAAAGTATATTATGTCACACAATTTTTATTGTCTTTTGAATTTCACCACCGTCCATGCATGAACATAATAATGGCAATTTAGGATGTATTATTTGAGAACAACAGAACAATTTGTTTTGACCTTTTATTAAAAAATAACATATTTCTTCCAGGATAATGCTACAATACGGAATATAAGTCTCACTGTAATGACTCTGCCAGTCTTTGATGTGGTCTTTCCATCAATCTACTCATGTGGCATCTGTTCGTATAAAGTAAGTGATTTAGAAAAAAAATTGTTTAGCATTTACATATATAAGGTTAAACCTAAATGATTTTAAGCTAATATTATCGCGGAATTGATACATTTTGTTATATAACGGGTACTCAAGATACGATATTTTTATTTCTTACTTGCCGATATTTCGACCCAGTTGCATGAATCGTGGTCAAGGTGGAACTCTATATAAAGGTTGTTTTTGCTACATTTCGGGAAAATTTAGGAACGAATGGTTTTAAGATATAAATGTTTTCCTTCACTACTGAACCTATAGTTCAATGATTTTTTTAAATTTATGTTGTAAGAAGTATGCAGTCCGCCTGACGCTAAGTGGCCACCTGTAAAAGTGGACATCTGTAATCATCCGCAGATAAGATTAGAGTCCTCCTTGAGTTATACTACAACTGTCTTGCTTGAAACGCCTTGAATAAGTAGGTCTCCCTTACCACACTCTTAAAAGCGCAATACAGGAGCGCTTAACACTGGTTTTACTAGGAATAAATGTGACGATGGTACCTCCAGAGTCAAACCACATAAGACTACGACCTTCAATGATGGAAAGTAGTCACCATTGCCCTGATTTTATAATTTTACGATAGTGGAACTCGGCTTTAAAAGAGAGCTTTTCAACTTTAAGGCAATATAGTATTCTGGGAATACCTCAGGAAAAACTTCGATAGTACTCGTGTATTTAATCAGTGGCGCCTCTCTTGAAGAATTGCGGAAACTCGCTACATCATCACCTAGCTCGGCGGGAGATCTTCCTTCGCCAAAGATTTATCAATCATCATATTTCAGGATCTCCGATTAATGAGCAGACTCAGTCCGCTACTAACGCGCATGGTCTGTGATCGCCACTGCTCTATTAGAGCTACTGAACCGGTGTGCTTAAGAAATGAGGTAAGTAATTAAAAAAAAAACCAGTTTGGAAATGGGGACCGCGCGGTAGAGTTAATAATACGCGGAAACCAAAAAATATTTTCTAGAATAAAAGTGGCCGTTGTTACTATCTGCTGCCAGTGGAAGTTCTGTGAAAATCCTTCGTGACAACCTTCATATGTATCCGGTAAAAAGCTATTATATTGGCATTCAAAACAAACTTCACTTTTATATATTTGTCTAGATATCAAAGTTGTCTTATTTAGTTCTCGGGCTTACTAACTTCAGGTAAGACCTGAACACTCCGGTCAAGTCAAACACTTAGACGATAGAACTTGACAGTAACATGATAATAAAATATTAATTTCATTTCAGATGGACCAACCACTTATACGATCTATGATCTCACTAAAAATGAAGTCACCATCGAAAGTTAACTGTGAATCGGAATGCAAGCGAGACTTGTTATGTTCTCTGGTTCTACTCGCTGTGACAATGGTACCTGCCATTCAATCGGTAGGAGGTGAGAAAATTAGCTGAATCTTTTAAAGACAAGCTGAAGGCAGAAGGTAAAGAAATTAAAGGTGGTAGAATCTTCTGTGGTTTGGCTCTAGAGGTAGCACCGCCACGCCTTAATCTGCCTAATAACAACAGTGTCAGGCGCTTCAGTGATCTGATTTGAAGAGTGTGGTGAGGGAAACACTTAGCTAAAACGTTCCAACTTAGTCCTCGAGACAGTGGGTACAGTTGTACATAGGCGGCAGTTGCCACTTACCATCAGATAAACTGCAAGCTAGATTGCGTCTTCCATCATACATAAAGTCTTGATGATCTGGCATTACCGCCACATCTACTTATAATTCGTGTTGCGAGGTATAATGTTAAATTGACTACTTTTGCTTCATCATCCAGTGGTACTCAAGTATGATGGCTTCAACCAAACGTGGACCACTTCAAACATTAAGTCACAGAGGACGGTAGTCACTCACACCCTTAGACGAGGTCAGTCACAGGTTTTTAATAACTTTTAAATGCTTCGATTCGATATTAGGTTAAAAGGGTTCAGACCCCTCCCCAAAAATATAGGCATTCAATCCGGCAACCCTCGCCAGACAAAGAGAAAAGCTGTCAAACAAGCAAACCTTTATATGATTTTAGACTAATATTATCGCGGAATGATACATTTTGTTATGTAACGAGTACTCACGGTACAAAGTTTTGATTTTTAATTGGATCGTGGTTTCGCCACCACGATCCATGCAACTGGGTCGAAATATCGGCAATTAAGAAATCAAAACGTCGCATCATGAGTACCCGTCATCAAAAAGTAGCTGATCTTTCTTACCCAGTAACCTTGACCACGCCATTACTCTTAGACCGAGAGTAAAGCTACATCTAGGTCCGTGATCATTGTGGCTAATTGTTAGAGAACGCGGTTGAGAGAATCTGACGAGACCGAAAGAATGGTTGTTCACTTCACCAACAATTATCTTCACGACATTTTCTCTGACGTCCATTGACACCTTTAGAATGCAAAAAGATGTAATTTACATGACTTATTTTTCTATTATAGATTCTCATGGTACTTACAAATATCATGACCTGGCTGCAAGAATGAACGCAGGGGATATTGACGTGGTAGTAAGCTGTCCTGCGGGGTACTTCCTGGTTACAGAACAGAAGATTTGTAGTAAGTATTTAAAGGTGGTAGAACCCTTTGTAGTTCGATTCCTGCGGCACCACCGCCAGACTTATTTCTGCCTAATAACAGCAATGTTAAGCGCTGCTGTATTCTGTTTTGAAGGACGTGGTAAGGGAGACCTTCTCATCTGAGGTATTCCATCTTAGTCCTCAGGGGTAGCAACGCATCTGTGATCGTCCTCAAATACGACATTAGTCTTATTTGGGGTTTATCACAGATGTCCAGTGGCCACTTATCATCAGGTGGACTGCATGCTCGTCTGCAACTTCAATACAACAAAAAATTATGGTCAATCACAGAAAACTATACAAATCTATCCCCAGATAAATAACATACAAATTTACATTTTGATTCCAGTTATCTGCCCAGAGAATACTTGGGCTGGTGATGGAGACAACACCTGCTTCTCCTGCCCTCACGATGCGGAGTCTGAACCTGGTGCCAGCCACTGCTCTCCGGCAGATAGACTACAACGTAGCTGTCGTGTAAGTATACTTTCACTGGCAGATAATGTTATAAGTTGTAGTCTACTAGTAATTTAGAAATTGTTTTAGTGTTGTTGAAGACATAAAGTTTCGTTTTTTTTTTTATTGGAGTATCAAACGAACATGCACTCCACTTGGTGGTAAGTGGCAACTGCCCCCTATGGACATTTGTAATCCACCCCAGACAAGACTAAAATCCTACCTGAGGTCGACCACAAATGCGTTGCTACCCCTGAGAACTAAGAGGGAATGCCTCGGATAAGTATTACCGCACCCATCACACCAGAAGACAACACCGCCTGCTGGTATTAAGCAGAAATAGGTATGACGGTGGTGCCGCCGGAGACGAACCACAAAGGGTTTTATCACCTTCAAAAGTCTATATGTCATGTAACATTTTTTAGGCGCGGGTGTAACCGCGGATCGCCGCTGATACTGAAACAAAGATATTGAACTTATATTATATACTAGATGAGCCCCGCGGTTTCACCCACGGTCAAAGGAATCTATCGTGACATAAATAAAACCGTAATTTTATTATTCAATTACGGGATTGGCATAAATTGACATATCTTCGTTATTTGTTAACTGATTTAAATGAAAAGAAACACTAAATGTTTAGTGAAGCCCATGACAATGTATCCCTAAAAACTGCGTTCAAATCGGATAAGCCCTTACTGAGATTAGCGTGCACAAACATACAGACAAAATGAAAAAACATTGTTTTGGATTATCTTGCATATATATATTTTTTATTTGATGGAGTAGCAAACGAGCATGCAGTCCACCTGATGGTAAGTGGCATCTGCCGCCCATGGACATTTG
>DWRA01002788.1:0-13260 GCA_018250295.1 Spathilepia clonius
CTTACCACACCCTTCAAACCAGAAGACAGAAGCGCTTAACACTGCTGTTATTAGGCAGAAATAAGTGTGGCGGTGGTACCGCCGGAGTTGAACTAGAAAGGGTTCTACCACCTTTAAGATATAAATGAAATGTCATATAATGAAACATGTTACTAAAATATGTTTAATAAATAGTAACAAAATTGTTATTTATTCCAACTGCATATAGGACTTTCCGTAACGGGTAGATATCAGTCATGGGGATGTAACGTGAAATAAATATTGATAAGGGATAATATTGTATGCGAGGGTCAGATTTTGAAACTGAATTTTAAACCAGTTAACCTCAACCCACTGAACTAAAACTTTAATTTTGATGCATTG
Organism: Spathilepia clonius; assembly: GCA_018250295.1. Taxonomy (NCBI): domain Eukaryota; kingdom Metazoa; phylum Arthropoda; class Insecta; order Lepidoptera; family Hesperiidae; genus Spathilepia; species Spathilepia clonius. The sequence continues at coordinate 364 of DWRA01002788.1, forward strand.
TCATATCCAGATAATATGTGTATACCGTTTGGTTTGAATGATAACGTATGTTATCATTGCTGTAGTGACCTTATTTTAAATTCAATACGGCGAACGTCCCAAGAGGCCGAATCAATTAATTTTTAGCTATATATCCGTGTCTAGAAGTCTAATAAAAAAGCTTGTTTTTTAACATTTTTTAATATGTATATCATTTTTACTCAATGTACTGAATTATTGGTAGTAAATAATCATTCATTTTGTGTGCCTCTTTGGACATTATGAATATTTTCTGTAATAACATTTTCAATTTAAATTTCATCTAGTTCTTCTGAGCGAAGATCATAGGAAAACTTATAAATGATGGTAAGTGAAGACTGTCAATGCCTAAAAATGGTGTATTTTGACAAGTTGGGCGATACATTTTGTTATGTAACGGGTACTCACGATACGAAATTTTGATTTCTTCGCCAGTTCAGTCAGTTCCGCCTCGGTCAGTTCCGCCGTGACCACGATCCATGCAACTGGGTCAAAATATCGGTAACTAGGAAATCAAAATTTTGTATCGTGAGTACACGTTACATAACAAAATGTATCAATTCCGCGATAATATTAGTCTAAAATCATAAGTTGGGCGATGTTTTGATTTAACGTCAGCTTAGCGTCGGTTTATTATCGATCTTTAAATAACGTATCGAACACCTTTGTAATGCTTTTTCCGATAAAATGTTACAGGCCTAGGCTATATACTTTTCGAGACCTTTTGATTGTTAATGTTTTATACAGTCCTTGTTTTTTTTACTTCCATAGATACGGAATACCTACGGATGCCCTCTCTTTTCCATTTTGACGACTATGATTCGTGCGTGTATCAACCAAACGGGACATATTGCTATGTGGATATTGATCTCGTATCAGATACTCCTAGTGATCTCCTACAGATGATCCGTGTAAGTATGTGGACTCTTCCATTTGCTTATAACATTTTTCGGCACCTGCAGGCCACGGCATAAGATATATTTTAAGCTTGAAGAAATCGAAAATAGCGTAAGGTATTAACAATAACGTATTAATCATAAGTAAATGAAATATAATATGTATATACCTAAGTTAATCGGAAGCTATGTAATTATACCACCAATAAAAAATACTAAATAAGATTCTACTTTGTGTTATATATGTTTTTATTTATGGACTAATTGATAACTTAAAACACGACATTGTTACACATAATAGAAATTTATTGTTGAATTCGTGTCTGCATTATTACTGTTATTTCCAAAATTTTATGATAAGTGCATATAGCAATATCTTGAACAAATATATGGTGAAATTTTAAAATTTCAGGAATATTCTGAACACAGTATTAGTCATTATAATCACACGCGCCTTCATCGTGGCATTTGTCTAACAAAGGCTTGTAACCATTTTTTTCAAGAAAACAAAACAGTGGACCAGAGATTCACCCTTGAGAGATGTCTAAACGAATCTTTTTGGAAAGACTATAAATTAAAAACAAAACTCAATCGTGAAGTTTCTTGTAAGAAGTTGGATGAACCCATGAACATAAATGTTGGAGACATATTTGCAGCAGTATTTTTTACATTCCTTGTTCTGATTAATGTTATCGGAAGCTTATACGATTTATTTTATGTGAAAGAAAGCAAAGGTAAAATATTAATATTTTATCGTATATAATATGAGTGAGTTTTACTCATCATTAATTTAAAGTAAGAAATATTTTTGAACTAATTATTGTTATTTAAGTTATTATTTACAAGGTATTGCAATTTTTCAGGAAATAGCCTCTTTCTCGGTTTTTCTATAAAACGTAATTGGGCAAAGCTGATATCTCAAGGGAATCAGGATCAAAATAAAAGACTAAGAGGAATTCATGGAATAAGGTATATATTGTATTAAGTACCTAATAATTACGTACCTATTAAGATAGCAGAATATTACGTACCTATTAAGATAGCAGATACTGCTCAATATTTAATTTAGTCCAACTAATTCTTTAGTGATAGCAAAGAAAATGTTCTTGAGACTACTTATCACACAGTGGTCCATATGCTTCGATACAAAAAATATTTTTAACATTTTTTAATATATTATTTTAATATGTTTTTGTTTTTTATATTATATTTCTACTCTTTTTTAATAGTTTAATATATTTTTCCAGAACGATTACTATTATGTTCGTAGTAGTAGCGCACGCTCCAATAACGTCAGTGATTTGCGCGGAAAATCCACATGAATTCGAAAAGGTACAACAATTATAAAAACATGATATAGATTTAATAATAGTAGGAAACAATAAAATATTAAACAACAGATATATGCAGAGGTGTGTGCACATACACATGAAAATGAGCCAAACCAAAAAGAAATATTTAGAATACCTAAACATCCCAATTAACCTCCCTCTTGTTGCATTCCGCTTAGAATTATAGCAACGTATTCTCACTGAATCGTTATACGGTAATAGGGATCAAACTAGTAGCCTTGTGTTACTGCAACTAGTATAGATTTATTTCAATCATCCTCTTTATGGTTTATATCTGATCTCCAAGGCCAACTGGTAGTATGAATCTTATAGTGTACTTGTTATCTAGTCTAAATATTCAAAGCCTTGTTTCCCAAGGTCATACCGGGTGTGCTCTCAGCTACTTTTATAACAGGTGAATACAAAGCATCTACAAAAGATGTGGGTGGTTAAATTCTCTACTACGTAGTAGAATCTGCAGGTTGGCGTCGTTGGCTTGCTGATTATAAAGATATGTTTTCTGTAAAACAAGAGTATGTACTAACAAAAAAACAATTTACTTCCAGACTTATTACGATGTATGGTTACATGTGGTCTACAACGGTGGCGTATTAGTACAAACTTTCTTCGTATTGACTGGATGCCTAATGGCATATAATATTAAAGTATATGCTGAGAAGAACGAATTGAATTGGACATTGATACCGAAAGGAATATTGCTCCGGTGGTTTAGGCGAGTATTATTAATGTCATTATTAAACTTTAAGTTAATTAAGTAAATTACATTTCGAGGAACCTATAATTTAATGGAAGTGAGACAGATTTTCGAATTTATTTTAAGTTGCATTTTATGTGGAACTGCTTACGGAATTTCAGATTAACGCCAGCAAATGCAGTGGTACTGATCTTTACATCAACATGGATGAGGTTTGTGGCTTCAGGACCTTTATGGGAGGTAACTATTTTTTTAATTACAATACATACGTAACTTAAACACAATATTATTTTCAATAGTATCACTGTCTATAACAAACTACAATGTAACGTTTATCTCAAATATGCTATTCCTGAAAGTAAACTTAAACGTCTCGCATTACTTACACATTACATACTGCAATTTACAGCACAATATCGCGAATTCTGTTGTATATTAAAAAATCTATACAAAAATCAAATGCTGTTCGTTAGTCTTGCTAAAAGTTAAGAACGGCATGACCGATTTGGCTAATTTTATTATTGAATTATTTGTAGAAGTCCCGGGAACGTTTAAAAGATGAGTAAATATGAAAAGAAATGCTAGGAATATAGTAAAAATGACAATTTTGTTTTTCCATACAAACAGTTTCGACGTCTGTGAAATAGGTGGCGTTCAGAGTTTAGTTATTTAACTTTGACTCATTATTTAATTATAAGGCGATACGAAGTTTGCAGGGTCAGCTAGTAGTTTATAATATGATATCGCAGGCTAATTACAGACTAGTTTAATCTGCCACTAGTCCTTGTCAAATATTTCTTGCCACCACACTTTCGATTTGTAACTGGGTTGAGGTATAGACAGTTAACAAATTATAACCCTAGCTAACATATGAATGACCTTTACGTAATAAAATGTATCAATTCTGCGAAAATATCAGATTTTTTTATGTTATCCTAATTTTAAATTGAATTCCTTTAGAAAAATAATAGTAATATTCTTAGTTATTGTACGTTAAATCCTCTCTTAATATTAATTTAATTATAAGGCAGTTTAAATTTTCATCTGTTATAAATATTAGAGTAAGCAGGGGGAATACCGCTTATTGGGTAATGGCGCTCACCTCTTTAACTTTGTCAAAATAAAACGTAGCAACACATCATGTCGCGTGAGGCGCGAGGCAAGGAGACCTCTAACAGATAGCGATGCAACCGATCATGTGACCGAAGTGCGTTTCTTCGATTGCGGCTACGCTGATCTAATTATTGGTTATGTGTTTGTTGTCGGTAAGTCCGATATTTTTATGCTTATTCATTTATTAATTTTACTTTTCTGACAGTAAAACTCTTCTATTTTGTGATAATACAATTAATTTTTAACAGTTGTGAATGACTGTTTTAAAAAATCAAAATTAATTACAAAACGATCGTCTGGCATTAATAGCGCTCATGTGAACGTCATTACAACTTGGTAACTTATTTTTTTATTGTTGTAGATATGCCAAGGAATCGGAAAACATAACGATTTGTGGTATCGCTGCACCACCTGCGGGATATGGGCATCTATGATTTATGTGCCCAGCAATAAAATATTAATATTTCTAATTTCTCTTACCTCTAATAATTATTTTTATATTATATTAAAATAGTTGAAGATGATTTGACGTCGAAGGCTTTACTATATTTGTTAAATTGAAAAAGGCTGAAGTAACTTGCAAATAGCGATAATTGAAGCAAATTTGTAATTGCAAATTTTACTTTATTTATATAAGGTTGATCTTATTAACATTTGTTGAATTAAAATGTATCTTACTTGTTATAATAAATAATTAAAAAATACACATTTTTTCCTTAAGTGAACGCCATTCCCCCTGCTTCCCCTAAATGTTCATATACTTTTTTACTGAGTAAATAGCTAAAATGAATGTTTATAATATGGATATTATTTTTTAACTCCTTAACAGACATGTTTAACTATTTTAGTCGGTTGTTGGCGTAGAATCTAATGACTGCCGCCGTTACGGTTGGATGAACATGCTCTACGTGAACAATTACATCGACTATTCACAATGTATGGGTCAGACTTGGTGAGTTTTGTACTAATTAATTATCTTGTTTATACTTATAATCTTTGATATATTAATTATATTGTGTATAGCGTGGTACAATAGTCAACAAACTTTGGATTTTTGGTAAAGCACGTAGAAGGTTCGATATAAGGCCATGAATACTTAATGATTAATCCTGTTCTTGGTACCTCTGTCACACATGGAATTTCATCCTAGTAATATGTGTAGAAAACGTTATTAGATTTTTCGTTTGGGTGTTAAATAAATTTATATAAATTTTTTCATCAGGTACTTGGCATCAGACTTGCAGCTGTATATTATGGGCCTCTTCGTGTGTATTTTGGCAAAGACAGCAAGAAGTAGGAATATCGCACTGTCTGTAATCTTCATCATCGGAATCCTCATTCCTGGGATATGTACATACGTCCAAGATTTAGATGCCTTCGTTTTTCTCTCTCCCGAGTAAGTTGTTTGGTTGTTTCATGTGCTACTTACAATAGATTTAGAGAGGCAAATCTCGCGTGTTTAACTGCTTGTGATTCGTAACATTTTAATACCGTTACAAGAGGAAAATAAATAATGTAACATTTTATCAATTTTAACAAGATGAACAAAATAGCGTGTTGTCATATATCATAACAAAACTACACACTAGATGTTCTTAACCAGACTGATACACTATCTTATCTAAAAAGTGCAATAGTTCAACTATCCGGAGTCAGTGATAACAACAAAGGTCTAATGTGAGATTCAGAAAGATTGAGAAAAGCAGTAACCTAAGACAACTAAAAAAAGGGCTTTTGTAGACACGCTAAATGTTTCAATATGTTTCATGTCTCATGTGGCATTTATGATATTGTAGACATATTGTTAAAAAGTCGATTGATATCTTAGAAGTTATTCCTGAAAGATAGAAGGCAAGTCAAAATACTAAGTGATTGAAGACCAGCGAGATGTATTGATGTACAGATTAAATTGCAAATAAAGAATTATTCTCATGAAATTTCACAAACATGCACAAGTTAGTGATGGCTGGCGAAGGTCGCCGAAAAGTAATTAGGTATATTAAGGGTTGGGATTCTCAACATGTGAAGAGTTTACTAAGGCGATGATTTAAAATCTTTTAATAAAATAGGTTTATCTGTTGATTTGTTTTACTTTCAGGGAAGCCCGAAACTTTTTGGCCGCCTACCCTACTTTTAATGAATCTAAACGTGGTCATACAAACATACCAGCTTTTGTCATTGGATTAGCATTGGGAAATTTAGTCTACAACGGATTAAAGGATGAAAGTAGAGTTAAACATTTCAAGGTACGCATTTATTTGATTAAATATAGTGGTAATATTAGAATCATAGTCGTCGTTAACGCATTATTGCTACATTGCTGGGCACGGATCTGCTCTCAAAGTGATGATGAATTTATGAACTTAGTACACATTTATTTCTACACATTTTAATGACTCTCAGATTTGTAAGTTTCTGTGCGATGTGTTCCTTTGCAATTATAGTAAGTGATAAATAATTTGTTAACTGATAATTTTCAATGAAAATTAGAGGCTTGGGATTCCAGAAGTTCAAGTACTAGACTGTCTCTGCTTGTAATATTTTATTATAATTATTATATCTCTTATATGCGACCTTAATGCTACTGTTGTTGGGCCCCAGGGACAAAACGCCGACGCCAGGGCTTAGCTTTGAAATCATTGTCAAATTTTAAGGCTATACGTGCTAAATTTTTAGATATTATAATTAATTTGCATATTAAATGTTTTTTATAGAAACTTGGATATCTATACAACCTCACAGTTCCATTGGGTGTTGCTTACTTGTTATCTGGCATCATGTTCTATCAGGATCGGCCGAAACTATCTATTTACTTTCGAGCGATTGTGGCTTCTTTTATCAGACCAGTATATGGTTTGATGCTGGCAATATTCTTAATTGGGATGGTATTCAAATTTGAAAGTAAGTGGGAATATTTTTTTAATTTCTAAAATCTGTCATTGATTTTTTCATTTTCATCTTTCCAAACATATATTAATTGTTCCGTATGTAAAATAAACAGAGTAAAAGCTATTGCTGTTAATTCATATCACGTAAGGTTCATAACATTAAGCGCTCATAGGTTTACAGACGTTACCGCCAACATATTCTCCTGTGGACATTAGTTTTTACGTCATTACGGCGCTTGACTCTGTGTGTTAGTGACTATAATCTAAATAAAAAATGAATTCAGAGGAATATTCCATGGGGCGCCGAAAGCCAAATCTGATACTATAAGAAGTATCAAATACGCTTAAAGTAGTAAAAAATCCAATTTACACGTAAAAACTACAATTGCGTAATTAGTTAAAAAAATCTTGGAACTTGACCAGGGAAAGTCAAGCTTCCAACGAGTTCGTTTTATAAGAAAAAAAAACAATTTTCATTTATTTTTTCAAAATGAACTCGTTTCATTCCTGGTTGGGAAATTAGTTTTTTGAGAATCTAATTATGCAGTATTCGTTTTTATTAAAATTGTCCTCGTAATTCCTTTGAGCCTTATTCGCTATTCCATATAGTTTTGGATTTGGTTATCATACTGAATGTTCACTGTTCCCCTTTCACCTATTTGTGTATCATATTTTACTCTCTTACTTCTATAATCAGCAAAGTAGTATCATTCTTAGCAAACTACGTAGCATTTAATATACGCTTGGAAAAGGAGTGAGGTTGTAAATGAATTATAATAAAACTTTTAGATCTGTACAGAAGAATTTTAGAGTGGCGTGGATGGAGAGTTCCAGCTAGAGTTTCATACAGCGCCTTTATCATACATGTGAATATCATTCGAATATATGGTGGAATGAACACCCAACTGTTACGGGCAGGATTGCCTCAATTTGTAAGTGTTATTTTTTCTCAACGTCTTGTACATATACAATCTCCGCTCCATCAGCATGATCACTTAGCCTTACCTCATTCCTGTAAATATTTATGAAGCACGTCCTATTTCAAGTTAATATAAGTTATAGCTTATCTCCGTATACTTATACGTAATGTTCTCTGATTAAATCACAACTATTATGAGCACTAATAGTATTACTGATCTCATGTTAACAAAGTACATTTTGATTTCAGATAAAAGAAGGCCTTGTGATGGTTTGTATGTCATTTTTGGCTGCATACCCATTCTGGCTTTTTGTTGAAGCTCCACTCAACCAAGCTGTTTTTCATATAATGGGTTTTTTATTCAAAGAAAAAACACATATCGAAACTAAACACATTGACTCTATAAAGAATTCAGAACAAAAGACAAGAAGAGAAGAAGATGACAGAAATGTAGAAGAAAATATAAGTTTATAACCATGCAGAGACTAATTCTAATTCCAAGGATGGCAGTTGTAACTGTTTGTATTATCAATTCCAAACTGTGGGTCATATTTTATATGTATTTCTTAAAAAAAAATATTACTATATTTTGTGTCCTTTTATACATATTATATCACAGTAATAAACTGTATTTCAAAATTATGTTTTACGTGATGGCATGGAAGATAATAGGGCAATGTAATTTGGTATAAAATGTTTAGGTAGATTAATTAATTAATTTACCTACCTGGTGACACAAATTTTAATTCAAGAAATACATTTAGCTAGTTCTTACTATTGTAATGAGCTTTGCAACGAAAGTAAAAATCATAAATAAGTAGGTCTTAACCGCTGCTATATTCTGTTTTAACCGGTGTAGTAAGCGTTTCACCTTAGTCTTTAGGAATAGCAACGAATTTTGTTAGTTTAATTTTAGTTAAGACTCTAATCCTATCTAGGCTTGACTATAGATGCACATAGACGGCAGATGCCACTAATCGTCAGGTGTTATATCTGTTTGTTTGCTACTTCTATAATTTTTTAAATGGTCCTTAATGATATTAAGGTTTAAAGAATATTAAAAAGTATCCCCAATATAGTTTTAAAAAACTATATTATCTTACGTTTACAGTATAACCTGAGCTGGTCCCATATTTTTAATTTATGATTGTATGTATGAATCTATTATAGATATGTTGAAAGAGATTCGTCACGAAAAGACCACAATAAATTCGAACATCATTTATTTACTTAAACGTAATTAAAGTCTTATATTAACAAATTTGTGATATCTTGACACAAAACAACACTTTGTTAAATAACCCTTGCAAATTGTAACAGCAAAAATGAGTAATGTTGTTGGTAAGGAATCCAAGTGATGAAAAAAAAACTAATAATAAGATTTGATTTTTCATCAGTAAACCACAATCTGAAGAATACCAAAAACATTTAGTGTAGCATTGATAAACAAATAATTAAAAAAGCTTAATACTGTGGACCTACAGGTTTGCCTTCCGCCATTATTCTCCTAAGCAGATGAAAAGACAAATATGCGAATACCCAAGGACAACAGATTTTTTAATGTTAACTCCTAAAAAATAAATTAACCAGCAGAAGCAATTATCCTATTGCGTGAATAGCATTTTAATGTTCACAGAATTATTTAGGGACATCATTCCTTTGACTCCTAGGTAACTCCTAACCAAAGACTGTCTCTGTCATTTTAAACTATACAGTCGTTTCTTTCTTATACTGGTATTCACTCGTAAGTAAGGATATACAGTCATCGTTCTCATTATAATAACAATTAATTGATTGGTGGGTTAAATATACATAATATGAGCTGTAACAATTTGCAAGAATTGTTTTCAGAAGTATAAACGTATTATATTATGACTAATTTCTTAGAGATGTCGTTCGCTAATATAACAAAGTACCTTTAACACGGATTAGATCTATAAATACAGTCTTATAGTAGAATGCTTAACAGTTGTTAATTTTTTATTGTCAAAAAAGTAAACAAGCAAGCATAGTTATTATTTCGGATTTTAGAGTAAAGAAAAGCGTTGTAACACAATGACAGTTCACATAACTCACTCAAAAGTAAGTCTACCAACATACTTGATAAACAAATAACAGCAGTAATGATTAAATATATTTTTAATAACTATACCTGGTTTTAATGCTGATGGAGTATTTGGTGAAAGTCATCGTCATAAAAAACAACAACTATTTTACATATACATAAAACTATGTAGAGGTACACAGCGAGCATATAAATATGCCATTCGTTTCTTTTCAAGACAATGTTACTATTCAAATTACAGGATATCTGTTGGAATGATAATTACATTAATAATTTCTAAATTGAAGTCATCCCATTAAGCAAATGTTAAAATATACTTTATGACCAACATTGAGCAAGAAACATAAAATTCAGGATTGTAAAACAGACGATAATATACTCAAATGTAAAAAACATTTCTATATTATTTCGAAACGGTGGTAAATATGTATAAAGAGGGTAATAATGTTAGATGATACCGGTCCAAACATCCCAACGAAAACAAAAGTATATAAACACCAATGAATTATGATATTAATGGGCGGAATTAACTGAGCTCATTTTAACTATCAAACAACCAACGAACCATCGAAACTTATACTATTTAGAAATAATTATGTCTACAATTACATACAATAAATCACAAAATGAAACCTAGATAATAACATGATAATTGTTCGTTAGCACTCTTTTGCTTTTCCATTGGCTGTGACTGTGTTATTTGTGACACCATTTGCCTTTCCGTTAGCTGTGATAATTGTGACAGTCTTTTTATTGTCATCATGGACGTAGCTTCTGTAGTAAAACTTTCCGAACATATATAAGAAGAGGGCAGCATTGAGGGCAAGCAAGAAGTTGATGAATTTGGGATAGTTGCAATCGCAGAACATGACGACAAAATTATGGTAGAAGACAATCACGAACTGAATCTGAAATTGAAAAGAACGATTTTCATGTTAATTTAATTAATACGGCTTTAACAGTGTATTAATATTGTTATTAAATAAATACGTAGTAGCAAATGACTTATAACAAAGGTCCCAGTTAAAGAGTTGACAACTACGTTTTCATGTAATAATTTGGGCATCATTCCAATATTTAGGGCTTTTTAAAAACTTCGTGTAATTATTTTTCTGACGCAATTTCACTACTGAAGATGTGCTAAGATATTAGAGTGAGAAGTGATATAGATCATAATGGATGAACAAATTCGTAGAAATAGGATGTTGCACATTTTTTTAATTTCTTAGGTGCCCCGTACTACATCGACAAGAAAAGTAGTTAATATTTATATAGAATTAATACATACCAATTGAAGGCTCGTAAGGTGTTTCTTCCACCACAGGTACTTCTGATATTGAGGTCCAAGACCGGAGATTAGGTAGTATGTGTACATAAGGACGTGGATGAAAGAGTTGATGACACCAAGGAGAGTTCCATGACCACCTGAAAAACAAATTATAATTATGTTTAGACAGCTCTTAAGATTTTAAAGAGAAGACAAATATTCTGCAGCGATGCTTAATGTAGTGAGCTTAATGTAGTGAGTAATTATATATACGTAATCAATGGTAAACAAAATAACAAACATCGTGATCACTAAATGTATGGTAAATAGAAAAAAACATACGAATTATTCAAGACACGTCTGAGATTATTTAAACAAACGCCTCGAATTCATACGATCCTGATTATATTTGAGTAGTTTAAAGAAGCATGATTGCGCTCAATTTGACCACCAAGGATTTCAAACATAATTTACGAAGGAACTGATGCAGCAATTGATTATAAATAAGAGGTTCGTGTTATGAACGTCTATAACAAAATGTTTTACTATGGAATATCGGTTAAAGATATATTTTTTACATCATTTAGTCTATTACAGTATTAATTAATTAGACACAATATTTTATTCTTTCAAGCCCATTACATCATTACTACAATATTTTTTAAAAGTTCATAACATTTATAACATTTAATTTTTCTATTGACAAAATTTTGCTAAAGTAAGGCTTAAATATAACGAAGATCTATAGATCAAAATGAAGTTAAATTTTGAAAATATCAATTGCGGTAATACCTGGAAGGAATTTGACTCCGATCCAAGCGCAAATGGGCATCATGGTATGGTGGTACAGATGTAAGAAGGAGATCTGCTTATTCTTTTTCCTTAATACGAAGAATATTGTGTCCATTAGTTCGATGATCTTGGCGAAGAAGTACCACCAGACAGCGCCAGCCATCTGAAACACGTGAGAGCTTGTAAGACATCTACATTAAAGTTTTTCACTACAGCAACTTCCAAATGATCATTGCTATTGATATTCCTAAAGCATTTGGATTGCAGTTTTTGCTTGTTTTCGGACGTGGGTAAAATAAATTCACTAATATTCTAGTAGCATGAATAAATATTAATCCGATCTTAATTAATTGAAAAATGTAGCTACATTTTAATAAAATGTAGTTACATTTTAATACCAGTAACTTTTCAGTCAACCAGTGATGGAAATTGGTGCGTAAACCTTGGAGTACCCTAAAGTAACGATTTCCTGAAGGTTAGATACATACTCAGCCACTCAATCGGAGGGCACGAGGTTCGAATCTCAAAAAGCAGCTGTGGTTTTTCAAAAGTGGAGTGCGTATTATAATTAATTATAACTTGTTTAAACTGTAAAGGAAAACACTAAAGATGTTTTCCTTGACTGACAAGAGAACGTAAAACGGTCGTAACGATTTTTTTAAGTTTAATAAGAAGACATATTTTTTGTTACAGTATTAGAATACCAATCGTTGAAGCTATATCAGGTCTGACTAATGTAACATTTGTTCAATTCGAACTATCCTTTTTTTATATGATGGAGTAGCAAACGAGTATGCAGTCCACCTGATGGCAAGCGGCAAGTGCCGCCCATGGACATTTGTGATCCACCCCAGATAAGACCAGAATCCCAACTGAAGTCGACCACAGATGCG
>DWRA01002789.1:0-13260 GCA_018250295.1 Spathilepia clonius
TCTTATGATTTGAGATAGCTAAGGTGTTAAAGTTTGTACGTAATCTACAATAAAGGTAAAAAAATACACAATTAAGTGATTTTTTTTTTTTAATTTAAGAAATGCTCTACTGTAAAACTGTGTTTTTTAAAATAACACGTTATTGAAGCAAAGAAGCGATACATGTAAACTGGTCATTGAAAGGCTCTCGATACCGGGAAACGAACCGGAGACCTATATTATGTTGACATGGACACACCGTGCTACCTTGGTCATCAAAGTATTCAATACTCAACTAACCCTATTAGTATCTTAGTTTACAACAGATCTTAAAATTGTAACTAAGGAAGACGTCATCCCGATTTACTCTGTGTCAGGTATCAGAAGAAATTGTGATTGTGCATTCATCGTTACTCTTACCCCTTTCAATCGCACGCAGCCGTCCAACCACAACCCTGACAACCCCGTTCCGCCTATAAATTGCGTTCTTTGTTGATACAATACACCATTAATTACGCGTCCGCAGTCCGTTGGTGCGACTGATTGCTCGTTTGTATCGGCCGTAATTAATAAATGAGATAATTCAATGTTGCGAGCGCACCAACCATAGGTGTTCTCTCATTGCCGTTCTGATGAATCAACCGTGGAGAGAATGACGTCGGAAAATAAATTTACTTGATAAAATTCTAACAAGACTAATTGATGAGCAACGAACGCTATTAAACGGACTAGAAACACGATTTGCATAGACGAACATTAGAATAAGATATGTTTCTCTAATGGGTTTTCATTAATCTGGATGGCTTTAGACTTAATTTTTTAGAGTTTAAAAATACTTAAAGAACTCTTTCTTTAAGTATTTTTAGACTTTAAAAAATTTACTGCTCATTTATTCATTATGCAACAACTAAACAAAACTCTGTGACAGACCAGGCATAAGCTTGATTATGCGAAGAGACAATATTCCCTCATCCCAACCATGGTGACACGATTAGAGGTACACAAACTCAGTACTCAACGGGCACAGTATTCCCATAAAATCCTTTACAGTATCGACACAAGCACCTTCTACACATTTTCTCTTTTCATTGAGATCAAGACGGAGACATGAATTTCCTTTAGATTCATTATGTATCGTTTCAGTCTAGAATGCAATATTTAGTGGGTAGTTACTATGCGACACGAATAGTAATGGCGCGGTGATCCAATCCAGCTGAACAGATGGTTTTTCCACCACTGAGTATATTTACTTTGTACATGATTCATAAAAGTGGTATTTTTTGACAGAAATTTTACTAAAAATTTTAACAAGGAAGATCTCGATTAGACAAATATTCGTTATGTATTTCTCGATAGTCACTCGATTTATGATTCATGATTCTCGATTCGATCCTAAACATGTTAGGTGCATGGTATTGTATTCCCATTTCCATCCTCGATTATTTATCCATTAGAGGGATTTAGTGAAGTATCCCTCTAATGGAGCATTGGTTCATAGTTGAGAGAGAGCTTAGTTGATGTCCACCGATAATAATACTTTTTAAGCCATTCAAACGGCTCCGATAAGGATTAATTATTGTAACGAATTAAGATTAATCATGATTGTGAGGGACAAATGGTGCTGCTTTGCATAAACGTTTGCAAGAATGAACCAATCCCTATATGATTTCCGAATTGAGTTACATCTTTCAAAGTGTTAAAATGACAAGACGGAACGGAATTTTAGTACCTATACTTTTTACCATTACTTTGATTAAAGCCAAATGTTTAATTACAACGTTGTGGTGATCTTAAAAAGATGGCAGACCTGGTCGCTTATGAAAAAGCAAACTCTGACTCATCAGCACCGTTTTTTATTTTTTTCGACGTCGCTCGACAACACGATCAAATTTTTGCCACTAACCTTGAACTCCGAGGCTATACCTACTTTTTTTGGTGTAAAAATAGCAAATATCCACTTTTAAAATATCGCCTCCGACGGTGACTCACCTGGAACAAAGAAAGACCAATATGAGAACAGTTTTATACATGTGAAAATAAGATCTATGGATCAACTAGATATATAGAAGTAAGTACTGAAGAAAGTAATTGGAGGCCGTCTATCTGTGTAAACAGTATAGTTACTAACCTCCATCGCTCCCCTAAACTGAGTTTTAAACAGAATATAGCACAGAGTTAAGCTATGTATATAAAACAACAATTAAATTCCAATTTGCTGTATTGTGAAACAAAATTAATTCATAAACATTGTAGAAAAACATCGGACGTTCCAAAAACTTTATATTAAATTGAATTTGACAACAAAACCTGCTGTAGGTTTTATGGAAAACGGACAATAAAATAGTGATAATAAAATAAAGCGTTATTTGCAGTACACGAGTGTCTAAAATTTAAGTTGAGGTAAATTTATAAAAGTATTGAATATCCGTTATTCTTCAACTTCAGCAATAATATTCCATTGGAAGCCTCCTTAAGTATTGCATTCATACATCGAGTATATTTTTTGGATAGCTGTGCCTGTGCAATGAAATCAAATTGTCAAAAAATCAGAACCGGCGATCCACGGCAGTGACGAGACAAACATCTCGTCTGATAAAAGTCCGTAATGAAAGCAGAATAGTCAGAATAAACGCTTATTTAGCCCCACATTGAGATTTCCGGTATTATTATTGCTATATAGAAATACAACCCTATCTGGTATAGGTTACAGAGGTCCATGTAGCCGCACCGCCAGGTAGCATTATTTTTTACTTGAATTTAATTTAAAAAAAACACTAAAATGTTAACATCCCGTGCACTGTAGGTACGTCACTTTATTTCCATCATTAAAAAATGTATACAAAGTCGCATGCAGAAGCTAGTAACAAATAAAAGAGTAGAATGGGGATAAATCAAAAGTTGCGTGGGACGTTCACGTATCTCGGAGCATGTAACTGATAGGTTGACAGTTACGGGATAAAAATATCCCGTACATTGAGCCTTTTAGGGTTCTGTAACCGAATAGCAAAACCTTCATAATTTCGTCTTGTGCATCTGTACGGCTAACCTTCTTGTCTGTCTGTTCGTCTGTTCTTTCGTACTATTATAGCACTCTTAGCCACTATATGGATGTAATTTGGAAAGTGTGCGTGTTGTATGAAGAGGTATATAATGGTGTAGAAAGTTCAAGAAATCATAAGGATGTGACACTGCATACAAGTAACTGAGGGGCGAAGAAAATTCACAAAACAACTTAAAGTTACTTCTTAATAGTTTTTAGTTATTATATTTTTGGTTACACGGTAGTTGCATTTGGCGACCGCAAAAGTACCTTAATCTTTCAAAGCGGTTATTTTTAGGATACGTTATGAAACAAAAAGTATTTTTTAATATCGACAAAACGTGCCACTAGACTACGGAACCGTTACCGTGCTTGTCCCATCTCGCACTTGACCATTTTTTATCACTCCATCAATTGCGTACGAGATTGTTGCATACGAACTCTGGCGCAACAATGTTGCTACGAATCGGATATAAATCGTCCCGATTGCGATCGGGCGATCTATTTCGTTCGCAACGCCTTGACTTTTTGCGCGTGCGATCTTTAATACGTATTAATTAATTTCGATATAAACATCTGAGGCGAGACTAAATATATGTATATTGATATTTTATCACAAATTTAAAATAAGTGCATTATTTTTCAAAACACGCGAATTCACGTACATTACAGTCGATAAAGTGGTAATGGATACTATATGGATCTGGAATGATCTCTGCATGCAGGCGTTCGGGTTCAATCTTCGTACATGTAGACATATAAATGACAAATATAGATATTTTCGGTTTCTATTGTAGGTCTGATTGCGTATTCGTCTACGGCACTTAATCTCAATGTGAAGCTATGAATGTAAAAAACGTAAATGATTGTAACGGACCACTCGTAACAAAAATCACCAGTCAACAATCCGTCCACCCATCCCTCATTAGACCCTCGCACCCGTCATTCAACAGTATTGACCGGCCGTTTGCCAGTTAGATGTGCTCACACCGAACCACTTAGCGGTGTCGCAACGCTGGGCGGCGTGGGCCCGCCGGTCACTACACCGCGCCCACGCACGCCGCTGCCCACTAGCGCCGGTGCCTTGACGAAATCGGTGGCGAGTGATAGCCGCACGTAATACTGGATTCGAAGCCGTCATAATGCGAACGGTTATGAAAAATATGATTAAAATAAAAACAATACCAGAGCGATTTCTATACTCGCTTCCCCAAGTGACCTGTCGCTCGCACGAGCGGTTTATTGCCGTCCGTTAAAACAACGTTAAAATGCACATCCCAACGTCGCGTTTAACTTTTAGCATGCCGCGATGGACGTTTAGTGGAATATACGAAATAAATAATTTATCGAAAAGCACCATGGTCAGTTTATCTATCAGGACGTAACGAGCAGGGATCGAATCGGAAACCCCTGACACACGATCGTGTGTACCACTACGCCATACGTCGTCTAAATTATCGCTAGCCTATGCCTTACGCCTTTACTTAGGAAATATACTTTAAAGGGCCAAAACACTAAATATGAAATCAAAACAATATAAACTATCACCATATATCATATCAAGTCAAATAAATATGCTCCACAGATGAAACAGAGAAGGATATCGTTCCGTGACTTAATTTAATAGTATATTCTTGTTTTCTCACAAACCTATTATTCTCCCCCTTTCCTACATCTCATTATAATAAGTAAAATATCCACGATCAAGGTCACAGAGGACATTGAGGACCCTGAGGTCAGATATAATGTCCAAAAACAAAATAAAAGCTGTTCCAATTCTGTTAGGTCCGCGTTAGGACTTGATGGATTATTGGAGGTCAACGATGTGACCTCTGGGGCTATTTTAGAATTTTGATTACAGGTAAATTGGATTTTCCCAATTAATATAATGAAATATCGAGTCGGAAATAATATTAGCAGCGGTCGTCGCGGGAAGATAAAATCAAATTGGATATTTAATGAATTTAAGACCAACTTTGTATTCGCATGTTATATGTTTATTTAATTAAAACCAAATATGGTTATAGGCAAAGGAAGAACTATACAGAATACTATAATGTAGCATTTGTCTAAATGTCATGGCATCACAAGACATACGTACCTACAACACTAGATACTAATAAAAAACGACGTCACGTAATCCAAAATGACTGAAGTCCTAACTAATTAGCCAAGGAACTAACAAGCATTCATCCCAACATTGTATAGAACCATACACATTCTTCTCACACCAACGATAAGCGTGGGATTGTGTATTTTTATAATGGAAACAACACAATCATAAGCGTCAAGAATCTCTTCACGCACACATACACGCACACGGTTCTCTGCAACAAAATTATCCAGCGATTACTCGATAAATGCAATCATTAAAGATTGGAACTCCCGTCTCATTATCGAGTTCCATTACGCCCACAATTGAACGCGTCTCATATATGACAGCTTAAACACATGTGTACCTACAACGTTTTTTTTTATTGTATTGAAGTAGCAAACTAGCATTGAATCCTGCCTGGGGTTGACCACAGATGCGTTGCTACCCGTGAGGACTAAGTTGGAACGCCTCGGATAAGTAAGTCTCCCTTATAACCAACTTACACCTTTCAAACCTTCAGGTTTTTACTGGCATATTCTTATGCCTACCCCGTGCCGCTCCCACGGCACTGGGTACCTTTTGAAGGTTTCCCCCTCGACAAAAAAAAAAGAAAAAAAGTGCTTAACACGGTTGTTATTAGGCAGAAATACATAGGGCTGTAGTGCCGCCGGAGTCGAACCACTAAAGGTTCTACCACTTTCATGGGTACATATCTATATTTAGGAATGTTGTCGTCAACTCTTTCCGCTCTCATTGCCGAGTACGAGTCTTCTCTCAGAGTTTAGGGACCACCGTGCTAATCAAGTGCAGATTGGTAGACTTCGCACGCCCTTGAGAACTTTTTATTTCATAAAGTACTCTCAGGTTTTCTCGTGATGCTTTCCTTCAAGGTTTAAGCAAACGATAAATATTATTTAATACGATTTCAAAGTTATGTACTTTAAAAGATCGGAAGTGCGTGACTAGAATTCGAACCTCATGCCCCCGAATGAGAGTATGACTTTCTAATATCATTCTCACTATTATCTATCTATTCTGTCACCGCTTCCATTTGTTAGGTCGTCATAACTCGATATTTTAGATTTTCATAAATGTTGTCACATCACGACACCTAGTGTAATGTTCCAGTTAAAATTGTCTTAAATTTTGATACAAATTCGCCAGCGGTTTGTAATTATATCTGATGCTTCACATAGCGAAAAAACATAACAGTTTTTAAGCCTAATGAAACCCTTTTTAATAATGTAACCTCAATTAAATCGGACCAATATGTTTTTCCTGAAACTCGAACTAGCACACAATACTTTATACCAGTATCCAATCGACCCTCATTGTCCAGTCTAGCCTTTGCTTTAATTACAACGAAATTTACATCATTTGAAGAGTACGTACACGACTGGCATTATCGCGGCGAATTGTTATTTTTTAATGATCGACTTGTCATTAACGTCTCTATTTGTGATTAATGCCGCGGATGCCCCGGCGGATTGCTCAACATTAATTGAGAAAATCGTTGACAGCTATGTAATGCACTTGTCTCTGTGCCAGCAGGCTAGCGAGCTTCCCGTTAGATTTAGATGAATTTATATATTTTTTAAACGAAACTAGTAACATTTTCTCTCTTTTATTCTTCACGTGAAATTAGATACGCTTCCAATTCTACTTTATGATTTTTACTCCTACCGTTATTGTTCTTTTCAGTGATGGACCAAATATGAATCTGAGGCTTGTATCTAATATTAAGGTAGTAGGTACATCTTAGTTCGGTTACATATACGTCGCCATCCCTGAGAACTAAATTGTAACGCGTCATATTACGGTTACCCGACCACAATATTGTCTATTTAGGTATAAATGTCGTTAGGTACTATAGACGTTAAAGAACTTGTAAACCCAGTAAGTGTTGTAACATACAAAACATAGAATTAATATTTTCCTAATCACTA
This sequence comes from Spathilepia clonius, assembly GCA_018250295.1. Taxonomy (NCBI): domain Eukaryota; kingdom Metazoa; phylum Arthropoda; class Insecta; order Lepidoptera; family Hesperiidae; genus Spathilepia; species Spathilepia clonius. Next base: position 7,061 of record DWRA01002789.1, read on the forward strand.
CACATTTCGATCGCTACACTTTTCTCGCCGATGGTCCGACGAGCGGCTAACGTTGCGAAACGACCGTTTGTAATAATATTAAGTTAGCAACAGACAATTATTGTCATACGCAGTGTGTGCGAACAATTTAGCGCGGGGACAGCTTGCGACACTTTATATAAAGTTTTGCCAAACGATTTTGACCCGTAACGAATGCGTGTTGCGAAAAACTTGTATAATATGTCGTAGGTAATTAGGTACGTATGTATGTGTGTGTGTATGTGTCTTGATTGTTATCCAACAACGTTATCAACTTCATGAATGTATTTATGAATCGTTCATTTTGAAGTGGTACATGTGTGTGAATGTTACACAATATTTCAAAATGGTAGGTATCTTTTAAAAAATATATATTTAAGATGAAATAACCCTATGTGGTTCGACTGTATGGCACCATTGTCACATCAATTTCTGCCAAAATTACAAGTCAAAGGCCGTAACAGCAGCGTAAAGCGATAGCGCTTGTTGACACAAACAGTTGCGTTCTTGTTCGTAAGATAAAGTAAGGACAACTGATTTATTCCGCATCTACGGCAGACTTTGGGTAACACTTGCGATTTGGAATCGATCGCTTCCTATTTACGATCGGTCGCAAATGTCCATGAGCAGCAAAAAGGATTTAAAGTGAATGATAAATGATAAATGATAAAAATTCAGATAATTTAAGTAGAAAACTAGTTTATTTATTTCGTATAGAACAGAAATGGATTTCAAGTATAACTGCTAGCCCATTTGAAACTTTAGACACTCTAACATATATAAGTGACGGTTAGATACTGTTTCTTCATACTCATACGATCCATGTAGAATTTCGAGAAAAATATGTCTAGTAACAGAGGCACATAATCAAAAATACATTTCAACAACAGAACGACCTCACAGATTCCATAAACGGTCATTTCGTTCGGCGTCCAGACGCATCTGTTTGGTCGTGTTGGCGCACCAGCCGTCTAGACAACACCGGGAGACGGGGATAAATTTATTTACGACGACCACCGTCTTGCTAAGCTAATCGAATGCGTTTTTTAAGGAATGCTGCAGTCTAGATGCACTTGTTTCGATCAGATATGTAAAAAAAGTTTAACGAGATTTTAATCGGCCAATAGAAATGTATTTTCATAAAATACTCTTGCTTCATCTACGCATTTTCTCAATTGTTACGTAACTTTAAGTATCTCTTCTGGTAAAAAAAATATGTTACATGTTCTCAAGGATTTGTAAGTCAGTCAAGTCAAGTCAAGTTAAGTCAGAAAAGTGAAAATATATATCAAAAAAGGCTCATTAAAGTGTTTCATTAGTACGAATTGAAAAAAAAATTAACTGCATTTAAAATGTCATTACGATTAAATTCGCCTCTTCAATTTATTCGTATAGATATTGTCAGCGATCAGTATTGACACTTAATTTCGCAAACAAATAACGATTCAAGAAACAATGATCAAAAGATTATGTAAGCAAGCACCAATAACCGTCGTCGGTGGTTGCGTAAACCCCCAAGTTATCTAGATCACGCCCGCAGTGTCGGACGACACTCGTGATCGAGTGCCACTCGCCGATTAGATTGTGCCAACACTTCAACCATCCATCAAAGCTGACGTTTTACGCCATGATGAGGACGGCTGCTATCGCGAACTGTTTTATGGGTAAAATGCCGTATTTATGTGGCCACTTGTGGTGATAAGCGACGTGATTCTCTTTATGGAGTGCACAGAGTATCTAAATGTGCGTAGTTCTATTACCCATTATTCACCGCTGAAAGTAAGAGATAGAACTTTAAGGTCATGATAAGCCGGTTGCAGCAGCCATGTGGTTTGAAGCGGTTACTCTGTTAAAAGATGGCAGGACCCTTTGTAGTTAAACGGCAATACCACTTTGGCAAAGGGAGATCTCCCGCCGGGTTAGGTGATCATGCCTGGGGAGCGGCCGTGCTCCAACGGTCTCAGTTCGGAGCTTGTATATATACCAGAGGTTGAGAAAACTTCTATAGCGTGATTCAGAATGCAGTGGCGCCATGTTTTGATCAGTTGCGGGAAGTCGCCACACCACCTATTCCATCTCTCTCGTAATAGCAATGTTAAACGCTGCTGTCTTCTGGTGTGAAGTGTATTCAGGTGAAGTATAGCGGTGGCGCGGTAAAGCGAGGTGAATATCTACACGAAACATTTCGTTTTAGTTATCAAAGGTATCAGCCATCGGCTCGACCTCAGGATCTGAGGAGTCTTATTAAAGAGTCTCAACTCCAACCCTATTTGAAGTTGATTGAATATGTCCACAGTAGGCAGTGGCCACTAACCGTCAGGTGGGATGCATGCACCTTAGACTGTAATCCCTTATCTTTAGGTGAACTGTATGACCTTTCAGTATTTGTATCTTATAAAAAGTAATTTCGAAAAAAATCTGTGAAAACCATAGATCAAACGCAATTCCTTGTGCAACAAAGACACGCAACCGGCGCCCGCGCATCGATTATTACCAACCTACCTATTTAGCCGTTATTAACACTACCCATATTTGACTACTAATTAGTACTATATTATTCTTTCTTGCAGTCTGATTGCAATATATCCGCGGATTAATTAAATGTTTACGTTTTTACCTAACTTTAGAACTAAGTGAAGATTGACTGAACTTTTACATCTAGTTCTGCCCCGCAGCTTTACTCGCGTTAACCACTGAAACATGACCCATATAACTGAAATGATTAAACAATTTTCTACAAAACGAGGAGAGTTCATTACACTTTTTTTCGCGCGGAAGACTAATAAGTCACATTTTCTGAAACAAAAGCCACTTAAAACACGCCTTATAATATCAGCTAACTATCGGCAAAAATCTTAGAAAATATATTTCAATCGTTTCTGAGAGACAGACGTAGTGACATGCAAAAAACTTAATATTTTTTGATTACAAGTACCCTATATATTATCATAGGCGTTTAGTGAAACTTTTTAATGTTTTAACATTACAAAGTCACTTCGATTTTAATTATTTGTATATATAAAAGAACTTAGTAGAACAAAGTCGTGGTATATTCGTATATAGGTACTGGTTTGAAGGTTACACCCGGCTTTAATTACACAAGGTTTATATGCAAATGGCGGGCAGTTGAACGTTGCAGATCATGTTCTTTTTTCAAACGAGTCCCGCCATATTCGGAAATATACTTTATTTTCTAACTGATATGGAAATTGAATCGCTTTGTGGTGAGTCGTCGTGTTGGGGCCAATTAAATATATTGATAGCAATAAATCCCTATTTGGCATCAAGTGTCATCGGGCATTCCGAGCGACACCTCTTAAGGCGAAACAGTTTTTAACCCGACATGAATTCTTATTGTCAATTAAGCGATTTACGGCCAACTTATGGTAATATTTCTCATTGTACATTATCAGTAATGAAGACTTATTGTATAGCTATGACATAATTACGAAATTGGTGATGCTAAATTGTTTACCTCGTTTGTATTTAGCACTCAATAAAATAAACAAAGTAATATTTATTGGTCGTTTCGTTGCTTATTAGCGTGCTTTATGGTTTCAATTTCGAGATTTATAGAATTGTATTGTCATGAACGTTACGTAAATGGCTCATTCGAGATTTAGCGCAAGCACAGCTCATTAGTTTCGTAATAAAATATTATAACAACATTTTATCTCCATTCCCATAATTACACCGCCATAATCACGGAAATGTGCAACTTTAATTAAATATATATAATTTTATTTAGCAGCAATATATGCCGTACGACTGTAATCTGCACCTTTATGACATAAAATAACTGGTTACGTGAGAAATAACACGGAATTATCTCGTAAATACACATTTCTCGGCCATTTCGACATTTATCATGCATTACGCATCACATAAATTAAAGTAAAAATAGTTAAATGTAAAATGGAGAAATCTTAATAAAATCATTTAAAATAATTGGATTTAAAACAAGGCTATTCCTTATATATTTTATGTTGAAGAACATTTCTGGGCGATCGTAATTGGGTAGTGTAGTCCGACAACTATACTTTTACTGACCTTAAAGTCTTTTCTACATATCTGCCATTGATATATTGACTATTGAATTGATACTTAAAAGAAAACAATATTATCTATATATAGCGTTTAAAAAATAAAATATTTGTATTGCAGTGGCAATATTGTCTACGATTGTCTTCTATTATGACGTAAAATACAGTACTAATAATTTTCTAAATTACACTATAGAAATTCCCAAATATCTTGCTAATACACAACTTAACACTTCTTGGCCGCCAACACCTATTCACAAACCAAGTGTAACATTTCACCAATTCCCTTCAAGATCCATGGCAATCGACATCGCGGCCGACACTTAATGAAACCGAAAGGTGGACTTCGATCCGCGGACCTCACATGGCCACAACCGTCGTCTTGTTCCCTCATGCGGGCCGCCCATTCACCGACCGCGCCCGGTCGCATTAAAGAAAACCATTCACGCACCGACCATTCAGTCGGCCCACGCGGATCACATGACGTTTGACCCGAGCGTACGGACACAACATCGGACATTAAGACGCTATGTTATTTTATAGTTACGAGATACGTTCTCGATTGTATCGAGAACACTGTTCGAAGCCCGTAACGATACAGGGAATAGTGACAATAATCAATTCGAGAAATAATAAATAAAATAAAAATAATAATAAATAAATAATACACTATGTCTAGAAGTAAATCAGTTTCATAGACAAACAAACAAGTTAAACAGAAGCTGGTTTTATAAAAAAATAATACAATCAATCAATTCAATACTATGTGTGTATAACACTGTAAACTTATAGTACAGTCCAGTTTTATTTATTTTTATTTTTATAACACGACCATAGATGGCTCTGCGCGTATTTACCATAACGTTTCAAGAACTGTAATAAAAACCGAGTCGCACAATAGTTATTCAAATAAAAAAAATATGGAGTAGGTAATTGTTACAAATATCGCTATTAAATACGCTTCTATTCAGAGAAACGCAACGTCGGTACGCAGGCACTCAAATTTAATTCCTTGGAGATTTCTATGGCGCGCGACTCGAGACTGTAAATAGCCCTTGGGGACCGCGTGCGGACCCTAGGGTTTACCGAGCGAGACGGAGACCCCTCGACTGGAGGACTGCACTCGACTCCACGCTGAGGTCACTTACTTGTCGGCATGGCGGTGGCTAGAAACATACTGCGGTGGGTGCAACCGCACCCTTCGCTTTTTACGAAGTTGTGTGAAAAATCTTTACAAAGTTAAAATACAAAGTTGATACAATCTGTTCATATATTTGGAGACAGGTTTATTCAATGACTGAACTATTCTGAGATCACCTGATGGCAGACACTGAAAATGTCAGACGGACCGAGGCAAAGTCATAATTATTTTTGTACATGATATTTTGACATGCAAGTCCTACGTAGCTGTAACGCTAGACATAAAAATATCAATACACAAAATATTTTTTTGATCCGCATGAAAATACTGGATTTCAAAATTCAAAAAACGCGCAATAAACGGGTAAAAAATTGTGTATAGCAAAATATTTTTTAATACTAAATTTCAAAATTCCTGTCCGACGAAAGCGCACAAAACTGTATCGGGCCGAGGAAATTGCTTTTCCTCAAGTGGAGCGACCTCACCGCGGGCCATGGGAAAACCCAACGCGGATCCCGTGAACAATAGAACACGAAGGTTGAGGAATGTAGAACACTCGTAATCTTCATTATTAAACAAGTTATTACTGTACGAGCTAATGACTGAACGCAATTTTTCGTCATTAATGACCATCATAATGGAAGCGAGTAAGAATAAAGTATTCTTCACTTTAATTTTTGCGACAATGAAGTCGTTTTATATTAACGCATGCAAAGATTCCATTGCATGCACGGTTTTTTAATTTTATGCATACTTCCTGAGCGTTTTAAAAAAAAATGTCTGCTTATTAAATTTTCATTGCAATTCCTTCAGCCATCTGCAAGATTAACTCGAGGGTAACAAACAGACAAAAGAAACGATTATGGTTATTTAAAAATCTTACATTACGCATTACGCTTGATCGTAAGTGGCAACTGTCGACCATGTACATTTGTGATCCACCCCAGATAAGACTAGAATCCCAACTGAAGTCGACCACAGATGCGTTGCTACCCCTG
>DWRA01002790.1:0-13259 GCA_018250295.1 Spathilepia clonius
TCATCAGCACCATCTTGATACTCTGCTCCATGGCGTACTTCTTGGCGCGCGCCACCGCCTCCGCCTGCTCCGCCGATAGACGCGGCAGCGAGCCGCCCAGGATGCCCGGCAGCGTGGAGCACTTCGCGCCCGGACCTGCAAAGCGACACCACACTCCTCATTATTCTCTCGTGTGTCAATGGAGCCAGCAAATTCCAAATCCTAAAGGGAACATGGCGGTGCCACTCACCGGTGTAGACGTCGCCGACCTGCGTGAGATCGTAGAGCGGCGCGGCCACGAAGGGACCTGCAACAGGAGAGCGGTGAGCGGCGGCGGGCGCGGCGGACCTCCGCGTCTCGCATACTTCGCGCTCTCAGCCGCGCCCGCCCGCGCCCTACTGGCCCGCTTTTCTACTGACCGCATTCAAATCGTGGTGTTATGGATCATTCCATTTTATTATTACTTTTATTTTTCAGCTCCCGTGCTCGTGCCGGGCAGTAGAAAAACTGACAACCTACAGCGTGTGAACCGTACGCGACGCATTCATAACGTTAACGAGGCATCGCGGGAGATATTCGATTGATACTCGAGTCACATGTGGTGTGCTACACGGGCTCGCTCCGCTCGAAGGGTAAATTCGGAGCGATCGGCTCTTTAACACGGAGTCGCACATCGTAACGGTGGGATACGTTTAGACGCTGAGACGGGCGCGTGAATTCGCACACACTCGGAGACTCGTATAAAGAAATAGGTACATTGTGCGAGCCGCGCCGCGCCACGCCGCGCCGGGCCGCCGCCGCCGCGCTAACGGCTCACATTAACCTAACTTATATCTAGCCTGAAACAGAAAGCAGAACTGATCACTGAGACGGAGCCGAGAATGCGAGAGCGCAGCGCCGCGCCGCCGCCGCCGCCGCCGCCGCGCCGCGGGGCCGCTTACTGGATGGCGCGATCGCCGGTCGCCGACCAGATCTTCATCACCGACGTCACCGTCAACCTGCAGACGGTCACCATCCGCGAGTGCCGCACCGAGAAGGGCTTCTTCAGGGCGCGCGAGCCGCGCCCGCTCGACGTCACGTAAGGGGCCGCCGTGTCCGCGCTGTACATATGTAGGTAGCTAGTATTTATTTGGGCGCCGCGTCGGGTCGCGCCAAGTGCGAAGGACGAACCTCGATGCTCTATCGGAGGCCTAAACGATTCGTATGGTTGTACCTGTTGTGGACCGAGTGAAATTATCGTAGGTAATCGTAATGTGACCACCGTTTACCTGTAGGCGAGAGTAAGCAGATTATTGTCAATTGTTAAAAATAGATTGTCTATTGTTTGTTGAATTATTGATAACGCAGACTGGTTATTGTACCTCCAGTGAACACCAATCCTAATTGCTATAAGTACATTTACATTAGATTTAGATGAAGACTCGAAGGTGGTTTTTTACATTTCTAGTGATTGTAATAAACATGAATTGCAGCTTTTCTAATACCTAATTTACAATAATATTGAGCAGCAACAATAATATTTTATATAGAATATACGCCTATTACAATAAAATTTGTGTTAAAATGAATTACATTATATAAATGACTAAATATAATTCATTTTATCGTATGGTATGTTACATTGTAATTTAATGAAATGATATTAATCACCATAACTAAATATTAATTTGAATCTCTTGGCAATGTCTAAAGACAAGAGTCATTTTGTATTATTTAAGATCAACGGTAATAATGTGGCAACCCTATTTTATAAGTAGGTACTCGTATGAACCTACGATGAATTCGTTAAAATTCGTTTACATTTTTTTTTTTTTTTTGTTGTTGTTATTTATGTCAACTTATTTTTAATTATTGTTCCACTAAATGTCATTCGTGAATTATATTCTGTAATATAACTTATTTATGGACTTAATGATTGGGCGATTTTCTTTGTGATGGACAAAGTCTACCCGATTGAAAATAATAATTAATTTATATTTTTTCATGTTTCTACCAATGTATTCAGTAAATGAATAAATATAATGAATGATGTATCCATTATTATTTTAAGGCCTTGTCAAACGATACAAAATTATTAAATGATGTTTGTTTATGTGCATTGTATGTATGCAAGATAAATATTGACTATTTCTCTAAATATACTGGCAATGTACATTCAGAAGTACTTTTGTGCAAGTAAATTGAATCAATGATTTAGAAAATGACTGTTAATATTCCAATAAAACTTTACAAACTTTTTATGATAGTAATGACAAAAGCAATAAAACATGGATTTTAAGCATGTACAGTTAAAATGTACCTAATCATGGAAACTTTATTAAAAAATTATAAACATTATATATATTTTAGGTCAATACATATTGTATATAGACAACTATATATCTGTGTACTGGTTTTAATACCAAAACACAGTGGAAAATCATTTGTTCTGTCAATACAGAACAGAAATAGGTGATACTCTCACTATATTGTTATACTTAAGTCTAATACTAAAAATATCTATTTTTCATATTAAGAGTTCAGGCGAAGTCACTAGAATAAACCAGTTGGCATGGTACGTTTGACAAGGTAGATACAGCTCTTGGTTTATTAAATGAACTGATTGTTTTATTTAGTGCGTAATTGCAAATAAGTTTTATTTTAGATGGAGGATTCAGAACGCTTCTGTTGTTCCTTATCTCTTATTGTTACATTTTTGGTTCCTCTTATCAGTAGAGAATGCGTAGCTGTATTGTTTGAGTTAATGCATTTTTAAGGAGACAGTTTTTGTAAATATTGTACATAATTACATATAAGAATAGAGAGCACTTGTTTTATAATGTGATAGCCTCTCACATTGTAGTCTGTAAATAAATGAAAATGAATTAGTAATTATAATTATGCTGTTTTCTTTACCTACATATTTGTTAAGCATGGGACACTTACATGGAAACAGATAAACAAATGTACTTACTTTGAGATGTCATACAGTTAATGCGTTGCTACTCTGGAGAATTTAGCGGAAACTCTAGTATGATGATACACTTCAAGTGACACAGGCGACGACTCTGATACTCGTAACAAGTGGAAATAAGCCGTTGATAACCAAAATAGATACTCTGTTACTAGTAACATATAACTGATCTAGATCAGTCTGACCTGGAACAGTTCTCGGTTCAAATATCTTGCATAATTATTAGATACGAAAGAGCCCCGTTCTTTCATCCTCCCATCTGGCACAAGCAACCTTACAATGCTCAATAGGATGGCCCCAACCACTGCTTATTGCATAGGAAACCTCTTGTTTGTTGAAAAAGTATAATTACTTGCAAGTGAATCATGTGCTCATACGTAAGAATTCCTGGCAGCTCAATTCATTTCTTACATCAGTACTACTGTACATCAGTAGTACAATTATCGTAGATCGACAATTTCCTTCTTTCTTGAATTAATCAACAAGAATATCAAAGTAATGTATTAACGTACTTATAAAATAAAAATATTGTATATAGAGTAGATTTCTACCAATTTTTTCCAATTTTATTGAAATTGAAAGTTAAAACAATTAGATGTTATCCAGCTCGAAACTAGATGGCGCTAACATGTAATGGCGAGGATTTACCATTTTTTAAATATAATCAGTTCTGTCATTTTTGTTGAAAATATACAATAATTAACAAAATTTTAATCAAAATATAATAAGATGAAACTTTTTTTATATATCTACATACTGGTCATATTAAAGAATTGCGTTTCTAAATAGCAACACTGGATAGTTTAGTTTAGCAAACGATCTAACGATCGGTCGGCGAATGCTATTTTCTGTGTGCTCCGAATCTGCTGTTTACGTTTAATACCATCGATTTCGCTAACAAATCGAGCGATGGAATGGTCAAAAGAGAAGACTCTCAAGTTGATCGAGTTGTTGCAACTGAACGCAACTCTATGGAACCCGTCATTGTGTGATACGCGAAGAGATAAACAAAAACGTAAGGAAGAGCTTCGTGTGATAGCAGAGCTTTTGGGCATTTCTGTTCCAGATACAACGAAGAAAATACAACATCTTAGGACACAATACAACAGAGAATCGGCTAGGGAAGCGAGGGCTAACGCAGAAGACCCTAACTACAGATATGTCAGTAATTGGTACGCCTTCGAATATTTACATTTCATGAAGGATTCAAGCAAACCTTATAGAGTTTTTCTTTCGGTAAGAAAATTTAACTATAATTCATGTAATTGATTGTGTGCCAAAAAAATACATGATATTTGTATTTCGAAAACATTACAATATATTTTATTTTGATTTATGATTTAATAGCTAATTTTTATTATTAAAGTACTAACTTTTGCGACACTGACTGCTAGTACAGTGACAAAACAGTAGTTATTTACTATGAACCCAGATTCTATTTCAAGATGTCGAGCTTCAATCTGATCAATAAAACTAAGTAATAATATAAACACATATAATATTAATGTGTCAATGTTTTCTCTTATTTCAGGAGGAGAATGCTGAAGTAAATAGTTCAGTGAATTCAAATGATGCCACTACTTCTACTGAAACCAAAGTTTTAAATGTTTCTCCACAGCACAAAGTTGCCCGAACAGAATTATATCAAAACTTTAAACCTGAAATTGTATATCCATCAGCACCATCCACCAGAGATGAATTTACAGTGTTTGGAGAATATATAGCCAATGAATTACGGTCATTAAAAGGAGAAAAGAACCTGCTGGTTGCTAAGAAAAAGATTCAAGATGTAATCTTTGAAGTAAAAATGGGAATGATCAGTGAATCTAGAGAACAAGGATCCACTTGTACTGTTTACACCCACACTACGCAACCCCACAATGCGACATCAATTCACAGTGGAAAGCTGTTTACCACTCCTGTAATGAGTACTATAGCTAACATTGATCAACTGAACAGTACTCATACTCCGCCTACTGCAGCTATAAGTGAAATTATAATTAATGGTGCATGCCACTATACAAACTTTAAAGTGGACACCCAATAGCAATCCACCTATTTTCGTCTGTGGTTAAATCTGAAGGCTACTCTTATAAATTGGCTTTTCCACTACAGTACTAATTTGAAAACAAGAAAAATTATGCAATTTTATGAATTGACAGTGAAGCTGTTTTGTTAAGATATTTTATGTGAATGCCATTTATACTTATTCTTTAAGTAATTGTTTCAAAGAGAAGGTCAGGGTCTAATTTTGGTATCCTTGTAAAGGGTTGCACCTGAATATTGATTGGTAAATAATTGAACTAGTGATGGGCTTGAACATAAATATAAAGAAGTTTACAGGGAATATTGGCTATCATAAAAAATATGTTACAGCCTTATACTGTCTAATATATTTAATAGAAAGACCACAGAAGCTTGTCATGAATATATTTCTTGTTATCTCATAAGTCAAGCATTGCTCATATCAGTGCCATAATATTAATGTGTAATATGTAAGTTAAGTTCTCAATTTCATAATGCATAAGTGTATTCCATTAGTTAGTAAGATGTTATGTAGAATTTTCTAGTCATATTTTGTCAGTATGCTAAAGTCTATATTTTTATCAGCATTATAAGCTTAGAACTAGGTCATAAAATATACTCATAAAAGTAATAAGTATTTTTTCACCTAAAATATGTAACAAAACGTTAGTTATGCTAGGAAAATATTAAAAATTGTGATGGTATAACTATATTTCTGTATAATCTTGAAGATAAATGTCTAGATTGGATATATATTCTAAAATAAATAACATACAGAACTTGAAGTGTCTAATATGGAGGTATAGCATATTTCAATAAAGAATCTTGATCAAATTGGCAACCGTTGTATATGAGTCTTGCTCACATCTTTACAAAGAATGAGGGAAAATGCTACAATTTCGAATTAGAATCTCTATTTAAATAAGTTACATATGTTTACACCAACTTTTTTAATCAGGTAACTTATACAACAATAATGCACTATTTTATTACGATACGTAATGGTTTTTTATTTTTTATATTTTTAGTGTACAACCTGTTATATGAACTTTATAGAACATTTTGTTCGTAAATAAATGGTATTTCGATTATTTATATAACTATGTATTAGTATTATCGTAGGTACAATACATGAATTCGTAATACGTATTTTATTTAATGATCTCATAATGGCTTGACCATGTGCTAGACTTTAATCAAATAACAAATAAAGAAATTTATATTAAACATTTTAGTTCTTTAATATTTCCTTAACTAGTCTTGTTCCCTATTACAACCTAAATTAATAAGTAAAAATAAAAATGAAATGTAGTCATAGAAAAATAAGCGGTAAAGTACGAGTCTAATGCACGTACGCATTGTTAGATTTTCAAGTGTGTCTGTAATTGCTTAATAAATAAATCTCCCTTCTACGTTCACTGTTTTTACGGAGAATTAGTAATAGGAATCTGTTTTTATCCTTTTGGTACGGAACTCTAAAAAAATTATTTGTAATTTCGTGGAAACTACCAATTTCTTAAGTCCTTATTTTATTGTACGAAACAGCAAAAGACATTTTCGAGCTTCTTCTCTGATATAAAGGGTTCATAAAAAAATGGCTGAACCGCTTTTGACAAAACTATACAGGTACTTAAAGTAAAGGTGTTTACTTATCCTACTTTTTATATTTAAAAATATCCTGCCAAATTTTACAGCGAGTAGCAAGCTACGAGGTATTCTGACGGCAATAGAACCACTCCTAGATACATACAGTAATGATTTTCCTCAACAAATAATAAATCTATTACAAATACATCGATGTCATATGTTCGTTAGCCTCTGGATATTATCTTCGGTTCTTATAGTATATCTAATAATGATATTAAATGCCGGCTCTTTGTAGCCGATATTAAATAGATGTTAAGCCAGGTCCACACGGACTAATATAAAGTTTTATACGTACATAATGAAATATATTTTACAATTAACGTTTTTATAAAAACTGGCGATTATGAAAATAATAACTCATGGTTTGCGTTTTATGATGAGTTGTTTTAATATCAAAAGTTCGGATCCGGTGCAACAATTTTGAATCTAGATCTTCGCTGAGAGTTGTTTTCTTTATATTTGATTTTACTGATTAAATATTCTTATTTATATTAAAGCCTGGAAAACTGCGCGAACCGCAATATACCTCCAGTGTATTGGCCAGCCCCAAAACGAGGACAACATATTCATTGAAATATAACCTAACCGTAATATATCGTGATTACATATCAACTATTGAACATGTTTAACACAAATATTATTGTTTTCGCTATCATTTGTTTGCTTGTTATGAATTTATATTTAATGATGATACATTTAGTTTACGATTTATCCGTATATGTTACACGCCGATTGTTGGTTGTACCTAATTGTCAAATCGTAATAAAATATAATATTTTAAATTTAAGTTCGCGTACTACATCTAGCAAGAATAAAATAACCGTTTAGTTACATACCTACTTATGACGATTTCATTCTAGAGGTAAGGATTATTGGAATATAAAAATATAGGTAGTTACCGGTAGTTTTTTTGTATGTTCCTAGTATATGGTATGTTCGTATGTGTTAAGTGGCAAGCAATCCTCAAAGTGGCTACATCGATATTTGTAATCGATACAAAATGGATTACGAGCCTAGCGCTGCCATTAACATGTTACATTTCTGAGGATTTAGAGTGACTCTGCCTACAATATATATGTATATACCTATATATAACTAAGCCACCTGTATCCCTAAGACAATGCTTACTTAATTTTGCAACCTTTAAGCCATCATATTCATTAGACGTAATACCTACCACTAACGGCCAATAAAGGTCACCTTCATCAAATTGCGACACGTGCCTAGATGGCTGATCAATTTAATTTTGTGTGTATGGTTGGTATGTGGAAATTTAACTCCTTCACGCGTTTCGTTTGTAGTTGGGTTCCAATGCTACTCGGTTACATTAATGAAGGACACACTCTGCAAATTGTAAAAGGATATCTTTAAATATTGTGCGTAATACATAAAACTATGACCATCATAAATAGGAGTAATATGACTCAAAACTAAGGTAACGCTCGTCAGCTGGATTATTGCTGACCATGTTCTTTGCTCTTCACTTACGTACTTATATTAATTGATTAGATTCGTTATTGTACATTAAACATGCTAAAGCAAAGTAAATCGTTCACAATGATGCTATTTACAATTTTTATTAAAGTGTAACTAAGTAATTCTCGAATTAAAAGATAATGAGTAACTAAGAATACTTAAAAAAAAGATAGAGCGTAAAGATAAAGTAATTTCAACAAAATTGAAAATTTTTGAATATAATGAAGCGTTAAAGGTCTTTAGTAGCTCTTGTAGCAGAAGCAATGAAAATATTTTTGAGTTTAGAAACATATTATTTTGTGACCCCGCCTAGACTTAACTAAAAGTGTGCTTAAGAAGTAAATTCTTACATATGTCGGCATACTTCCAGTATTTTTAAACTTATTATATGGATTACGAATTTAAAAAAGAAGCAATGATGCGCGCTTTTGTTTGTTCGCAGTGGATTGGTTTTCATGTAAGACGTACATACGTACATGCACAACAAATTTTAAACGCTTGATTGTAGCATTGTAGTTAGTATCTTCATTATTTTTGTTCTTTGGTGAAGTACTTCATATAATAATAGGTCTGATTACTTTAATATTACCATATTCCATTTGGTTACTTAGTAACGCATATCGTGTAATAGTGATTAATCTAAAAACGTAATTATAAATGTTGATTTTTATAAATTATAATTATAAAAATGTTTAAAGCATTTGTATCTAACTTATTTAAAGTTTTTAGAAAAGAACTTAGTGATACTATATAATTATATATTTATATAATATCATTAACTATTTCTCAAAAATAAAGGCCAATAACCGGGTAGTTGGGTCTGTGATTATATAGAAAAATTAAAAAGTCGATAGTGAATGTTTAGGCGGTGAAGTGAGATATTTTAAAAATATATATTTTGATTGCGTATATCCGTGTGGATTGAATTGCATCGAAAACCATTACAAACAGTGAAATAATCTACTCAAAAACTATTCCTTGCTTCGCAGAAAATGAAGTTGCTGCTTCTTATTGTTCTGGTGGGCATTACCAGTGCCAAAATACGAAAAGTTAAAACTTCCACTACACAATTTTCGGTCAAAACTGCCGAAAAGGTCTATGAAAATAGCGACGATTTTTTAAATAGAATTATAGAAAGTGAGACATTGAATGCATCCCCAACATCACCCACATTAGAAGAAGATATAGTTACAGAAGAGACAGTTACGGAATATGTAAGTCTTGAAGTGGATAAAAGGTATGCGCCACAGTGGAGCTCCTTGGACACCAGGCCGCTGCCGGAGTGGTATGACCGTGCTAAGGTCGGCATCTTTCTCCATTGGGGGGTCTACTCCGTGCCAGGATTTGGTTCTGAATGGTTCTGGAGTTACTGGGAAGGTAAGAAAATGTTTGTGCTATCGTCATTGTTTATGAAGTACCTAAGTCTCTAAAGAAACGATTACGAAACATAAGAGTGAGATTTTTATGGATTGACGGATTTTATTCAATAAAAAGCATATGATTCATAATTTATACGATTATTAAGAACGGTCTTTTGTTATTTTTTATCAGGTTTGTAGTGTTTATAGTCATGTTTTAGATAAATGCCTACATATTTACTTAATATAGATGAGTTTCGATATTAGATAAAACATGGTAATGTTTGGTTGTAGTATGTATACTACTGTATGAATGTATGTTGTACATGTAGAATGTACATTAAATTGACTAATAGTTTAATGGTAAAGAGTCCGTACATTTGTATGTTATAAAATTAATACAATACAATTAATACATTAAGAATTATAAAAATAGGACATTAATCATAGACTTGATATTTTTATGGTCTAATACATTTCAAATTAATTGTTTTTGGATTGTTGGATCTGCTGGGCCCAGAAAATTTTCAAAAACTCATGTCCTCCCCTTAGATATTTTGTTAGAACAAATCTAAATGAAGTAATAAAATGAGGTCCAAATGATGATGATGATTTCTTTTGTTTAATGCTAGATTTGGAAACTACTGCGCTAGCATATAATTATATAATATTATGGTCTATGTCACTACATAGTACATACAAAATTCATACTGAAATTTGTGTCATTTATATAAAGATTGTCATCAACAGGTGGTACCAAAAATATTGAGGAATTTATGAACAAGACTTACCCACCAGGATTTACATACCAGGAGTTTGCTCCTATGTTCAAAGCAGAGTTCTTCGATCCCAATGTGTGGGCAGAATTATTTGCCAAAGCTGGTGCTAAGTAAGTGCAATTTACAAATATTCAAATGTAATCTCTTATTTAAATAGATATGAATCTTATTAATTCGCAAATATGTTGTTCATTGCTTAGATTTCATAAATATTACAATTATTATTAATATTAATATTAGGCTCTTTAAGGGTCACCGGAATGTGACTGAGTTGTAAGAAAAAGAAAAGTTCCATGAAAATAAATAGATAATGGTTCCGGTTCTTTTTAAAAACCTAATACGCCTGCTCAATTTCTCTCTTTCCTTCCAGATATGTAGTCCTCACAAGCAAACATCATGATGGTTTCACAATGTTCCCGTCAAGGCGCTCATTTAGCTGGAACTCAGTTGACGTTGGACCAAAACGAGACATTGTTGGAGAACTAGCCCAGGCTGTGAGGAATAAGGATATGAAATTTGGTGTCTACCATTCTTTGTATGAATGGTACAACCCTATATACTTGGAGGATAAGAAAGCATTATTCCTAACTCGCAACTACGCCCAGACTAAAGTGTGGCCAGATATCAAGCAGCTGATAAATGACTACAAGCCGTCAGTGTTATGGTCTGATGGGGACTGGGAGGCATTTGATTCCTACTGGAATTCAACAGATCTTCTCGCTTGGCTATACAACGACAGTCCGGTGAAGGATGAGATAGTTGTGAATGACCGCTGGGGTATTGGGATACCATGTCATCATGGTGACTTCTACAACTGTGCAGATAGATACAATCCTGGTAGGAGTTGTTGACAATTGTTAAATTATAATTACAGCCACAAATATAAGTTTGGTCCTGTAAGATGGTTGGTAGTTGATTCATAGACTTGAGGAGGTTGTACTGCTCGTTAATAATCTATACTCTATACATACATACAAATAAATAAAATTGGAGTGTCTGTTTGTTATATTAAATAACCGCTTTTTATTAAAAGCATGTGTATGTATACACGGTACATGTACCAAAAAAACATATTTTACAATTTTTGTCTGGCTGTCTGTTTGTTCCGGTTAATCTCTGGAACGGCTGGTTCGATTTTGGCGAGAATTTCACTGGCAGGTGTTGTAATAAGGAGTAACTTAGGCTACTTTTATTTTAGAAAACGTTCTAGGGTTCCGCGGGAAGTGTTAAAACCCATGAAATCTACCGCGCACACCCCATTTTATTAAGACTGTTGAAGGTATACAATTTTGGATATATGTCCGTCATGTGACATTTTTTTAACTCGGGTGAAACCGCGTGGTGTATCTAGTTCGTAAATAAATATGCTATTTGAATTCAATTTCATCGGAGGTTTTTTAAGACTCCTGTTTTAGGACTTCCTGTCTTTGTTCTATAAAGTTGGCAAAGAAAATATTTGTCATCTAGAACAAAAATTATTTTTGTCCTCAATATTTGCAAATCCATACCATTAGGAAACAATTCTTAGAATATTATTTCGATCAAAAAAACTTTTTTATGTTGATACACTTTTTTTCTATTGGAGCGCATAACGTGGTACAACGCGTGTATTAAGCACTTTTATATATTGTTAATTGTTACAGGAAAACTCCAAAATCACAAGTGGGAGAATGCATTTACGGTTGATTCTAAATCTTGGGGCTACAGGCGGAACATGGTTTTGAATGATATATTGAGTATCAGCCAGTTGATTAAAGAAGTTGTGACTACAGTCAGCTGTGGAGGTAATTTTCAATTTATGTGAAAATATTCCCTGATGATAGAAGGCGGTGGTACTACTGATGCACCAACACTGCTGTCTTTTGGAGTGTAGTGTTGCTGTCCATGGAGTGTTTTGCGCGGAGGTGGATATCTGTTTTGAAAATGATAACTATCTTTTATATAGATTTCGATATTTCACGGGCGTGCGTCTTTCAAAACAAAAAACAGCCAGAGAATAACAAAGGGAGATCTCCCTTTGCCAAATAACTTAATCATGGCGACTGCCGATAGAAGTGTGAATTTAAATTTATTGATGTATAATTTCGGTTTATAATTGTAAATTGAAATTATTGACGGAAATCTATAAGTTTTCCCTTTACCGAAATAGTTCAATGCGCCTAAAGGACTTTACACAATATAAAAACCAAACTAACAATTTCATTGTGTCCTTCCATTACAGGAAATGCTTTAATTAACATTGGCCCGACAAAAGAAGGCACTATAGCCCCCATATTCCAAGAACGACTGCTAACCCTTGGATTGTGGCTGTCGATCAATGGAGAAGCGATATACGACACCTCTCCATGGAGCTATCAGAACGACACCATCAACCCTGACGTGTGGTACACATGCAAGAAGGCAGAGTATGATGGTCTACAGCCGACGTCCCCTCCACAGAACGCTGATGATGTGTCAGTTATATACGCGATACTGCTGAGGTGGCCAGCTGATGATGTACTCAAGCTGGAAAACGTGGCTAACTCCCTCCACGGTGGGACTTTCCAAATTGAAATGCTTGGTGTTAATGGAACCACTTTAAATGTGAGTTATTTTATTAAATGTGTCTACACTCGCCCATTAACAACTTTTATAATGATAAGAGGTTGTATATGACTTTCAGAGCGGTTGAATACAACTGCCCGATTAGTTGGATTCGACTGCTTGAGAGGTTGTACATAATATATTACTGTACAATCACTTGAATTGAGTTGTTTAAACCGGCGGTCGGCAACCCATGGTCGGCTGTCTTCTCCTTGCGGTCTGTGGGTCTTCCTAGAATCTAATATTTTCCTCGCCCATTACCTTTGTACCTACATAGGTACAATGTTGCTTACGGCCGGTTTAAACGGTCTAATTGATTTGTTTTAAAGGTTCAATACAATTTCCAAGCAATTGAATATACCTGCTCAAGTAGTTGAATATGATTATTCCACCGTTACATCAGTTTTTTGTAAATTGCGTCTTGAAATATTGTGTTTCGTCTCTATAACAGGCTTAAGG
>DWRA01002791.1:0-13258 GCA_018250295.1 Spathilepia clonius
GGTTTGTAAATTTCATTTGGCCTATATTCCAGTGCCCCAAAACAGTGTCTAATAAATAGCAGTTCGGTCGCTACGCCCTGTCTGGCGTCGCACCCTGCCCTACCCAATAGCCGGCTTAACGTAATAGGGACGTGTTTGGTGGACCGATAGTCAACTACCAGCTTTGTGTATCACTTACTGCTGTAATATCGCTCGAAATTCGTTAGTTTAGAGTTTATAGGAACCAAACGTAGTTGCGCCCGTAGTAAACAATCAATGTATGCATTTTATGCAAAGCAAAGATCAGTAGATATTCTCAATTTCTAGTAAGCAGACATTGCCAAATTTCGATCTCTAGTAAGTAACTTCTACTACTACTTTGCAATAGTTTCTTCCACTTCCACTTTACCGAATAAGATTCGGTTCTTACAGATATTATCATCGGGACACGATCTTTTGAAAGACATTAGGGAACCATCGTAATTTGTAATAATTGTAATTTGCGCCAATATAAAGCTGAATATTAAAAGTTAAAATAAATATATAACGGAATACGACAGATATATTGTATTTTATTCCGTTCAACATTCTGAGTTCAAATTTTACCAATTTGCAGACATGGTAAATCAGAGTGACTTTAATTCAGACGGACGTTAACCCCTTCCAGCGTATGAAGCTAACCTGCTTAGTGCAAGAATCGTGAATCGCACTATAGCGTTTAATACAATTTCCTAGATTTCACGTACCAGTTAATAAATGCACTGAAAGTAATTTAAATAGTTATAAACAAATTTGACGTCCCGCGTGACGGAGCAGTCACCATACAGGTCTTACGCTCAGTGAATCCCGGATTTGATTCCCGGCCAGACAGATAACTAAATGACGAATTGGATTTCTGGGTCTGGGTGTTTGTATAGTCTTTGTGTTTATGGCACCCATGAATCCTGTTGCGGGGCTGTGAATGTAGAAAGCATATTAATGAAAGTTTTTAGCTGTTCCTAACAATGTTTATGTCGCGGAATTTTGAATTTTTCAAACCTACGTAACAGTGCGAAATTTTTTTTTTTATTTCTGTAAAGTCCTACCTGCCACACTGAAATTAGAGTTTTTATATGAAGGTCACTCACTACCTTAGCATGTACGAACTAATAAAATGGTGTTGATTACATGATCACTTCTATTTAATCCTTAATAACGATCAAAAGTAAGTAACATTTATTTAGCGTAATAATTTGCAACACGTACTCGGATTTCTGCAAAATGTTTCCAGTTATAAAACACAAGTGTAACTTTTTCGCGCAGTTGAAGTTAAACTTTGACGTTGTGGCAGATGTCATGATTAAAGTATTTTTTAATAGGAAACGATTAATAAAGCTCAATTTTATGTCGAAATTTGTATACATTACATTTTGATGATACAACTTCTAATCCAATTTCACAGTCCTTGCGCTGTTTCTGGAAAGTTCGATTTTAACGTCGGGGGATATCGCTAAGCGGAAAATGTTTTCAAGCGTACAACGCTCCCCGACGCCCGCGAGTCGCAACGCTACACATGTCTGTGCTCAACGCTTAATGCTTCGCTGCTCTGCGCTGTGCTCTCACTCTGTGCTGGAAGCATCAGCGTCGAGCGTTAAAACATGCCCGATCGTACCAAGTGTTGTGAAAAATACATGCCTAACTACGAAAAGAAAGGTGTAAAATATTGACGCTATTTTTATTTTATTTACGGTTATACTGAAAATATTTAGATTTAAACGCCTTTGTTCCGGTGACCGCTAAGTTTTAGTACTACTACTTCTACTACTAACAGTATATTACTACTACTACTAGTTACTACTACTATTAGCATAACGGTCAGTAACAGTATCTAAATTTCATAAGCCTTTATAAATGTTTTTTTTTTTATGTGTCGGGAGTTTATTATTTTTTTAATTTAGATTTTATTAGCATTTAAAAACTCGTTCACAATCCCTTAATGATTCATTCATTCAGGTGATTTCTTTGTTTGGCCTATTCTCAAGCAAAAAATAAAAGTCCCACTTAGATAAGTTAGGCCAACAAGGATGGTAAAGTAATTTAAAGTCAGTTTAGAATTTCAGTCAACGGTTCAAGAGAAGTGTGAACGCGAGCATTATTCTAATAAGACAACATTCTCTTGCCCAAGATTCTTGAAGACTTGATTTAAATTTCTCCTAGCAAACGCAGTTATAGGTGAAATAGTAAGTAGAGTTTATAAATTAATTCTTTCAAAGGCACCCGATAAGAATCACTTCATTCATAGATTAATTTGTTTTGACCTACTTGAGGTCAGAACATAGCCATTTTCACAATTAAGAATATTGATTTTATTCTGATTCATAATGATAAATCCAAGTTTCATTTATGTATGTATAATGTGCGAGGCTTCTCATTCAACTTTAAACAGTCACGAAAAGTGTCGTTATTGTTGAACTCAAATTGCTATTGAATGAATGAATAAACTAATGAAGAGAAAGTACGCATTGAGGATATTTTAAGAATCCTAGGACATCTTATTCTATATCATGCTATGAACTTTCCAATCTACCTGTACAAGGCACGACATTACGCTGCAAATTGTACGCTGAAATTGAAAATGATGCTTGAAGGGAACAAAAGTATCTAGCGGCGCATATATATCGTAGCCCACAGGTAACGCTCATATTTGTCGAAATTATCATTTGATAGAATTGGTGTATATTGGTTTTCATATTACCATGCCTCATTCCGTTCCATCGCACTACATTGCTATATTTTACTGAATATCAGTTCAGTGATCCAGTTTGAGCATGTGACACAGATTTTATATGGCAAATGATGTACTCAGATAAAGTAGAGATTAAAGCTCTAATGGAATATAATAAAAAAAAATCCTAGCGAAGGTTGATCGCAATAAGTATTTGTAGATATCGACAGTTATTGTAGTATTCAAATTATAATTACTATAATATTGGTATTCGTACACATCTGATCTTATTATTAGCCACAGGCCACTTTCGTAGAAAGAAAACACGAAAAACTCGTTGTTAACGTATATTTAGGCTGCCCTGTCACCCTTTTCGTTTAGTCGAATGCATAATTAAACAGACAACTTGTCGCAAACTGTTTTCACAAACTTCTTTTACTTTCACTCTGCATAAAAACATAACGCGAGCTTATACCGTTTTGCTTTGACTTTGTTTATTTTGAAATATACGATTATTCAATATACAATTATTTCGATTTTGATTTGTAATTGTTGTACACACCACACCTGAAGTAAATTTTAATTATATCGAAATATAACGCCGTCTCGCAAATAGCTGCTATATCGGACTGTAATTTAAATACTTCAAAGTAGCTATTCCTTTGTCCCTAAACATAAAATCCTTTTAAAAGACAATTATGCTAATCTGTGAAGTTGTCTCTAAAAAGATGAAACGACGAGGACTAATTAACTGAGAAATTTTATCAAAGGATATGCTGCTTTGACAAAATTAATATAATCGGGGGTTTGCAAAATTAAGTATTTTTTACATATAGTAGGTACCTTCATATATGAGTATTTTTTGTACAATGTGTATTTAACGAACATTAGTACTGTCAAAAAATGGTAAATAATATATTACTTCACGTTTGAAATACTATATTTAAATATAATTATTCCGGGAAATGTACCTTTTGGCGAAATCGCTTGTAGGCACGGATCACATTTCACAAAGGCGGTTTACCTACAATATTCGCAATGAATTCACGCACTGGAATTAATGAAAATATGTCAATGTGTTCCGAATTTCGATACTAAAATTTCATTCACCTCCGCTTTATAATTCGAAATGAGGATTGTTTCAAGTTATGGAATTATGTCGAGTGCTAGTTAATACCTTATAGTTTAGCCTTCTTAAACTAAAAAGTACTTTTCAATAATACCTAACGAGTTGATAACAACCTAGCAGTAGAGCTACAGGGTCGGTCACCCGCTGGAGATTAGCCATCAGCGGATATGGACATTATGAAGGAAAGCAATCCATCGCCGGTTTTGAATAAATCTTGTTTTGAACCTACGATTAAAACAACTATTTATCTCGTCAGCTAAATATTTGTGAAGAAGATGATGGGGTAAGCTCTTAAATTGCTCTACTTTAGGACATTTAATTAGTTTTCCGAAACCCAATGGAACCAGATCTCCTCTGAAAGAAAGAAGTGCGCATCTTAGCAAAAAAATATTATTGGTTAACTGTCGAGATTTTTCAATATAAATTTTCCACAATTCAGCAACTTAATCCTCAAAGGGCGTCGTATCTAAGAGCATCGTATCGGGGATAGACCTCAGTAATGGTTCTTGTTCAATTTAGAGTTGATTACAGATGTTCTGATTTTGTAGTCTTATTACATTAAAAATATGAATAAGTGATTGCTTTTGGGAACTCGTGGGAGCAAGCGAAAATATCTATATTCCCTTTAAATCGATTTAGGAATAGGAAATTAAAAAATAGTGTTATTATGGGGATAGTTGTATAAATTTAAAATAAAATATTATTTAGGAATGACATAGACATATTTTAAGTTTATTTACGTTTACATATTAACAGGTAGTAGTGGAAAATCTGTGGAGGTAACATTCTTAGGTTCAAAACAAAGCATAAATCAATTCTCTCGAAATTATAAATAAAATCAACGTGAATAATTTCCGAACTAAATAACGATAAAAGTGGATACCTACCTCAAAAGACTTCGCTTAGTGAAATACAATCTGTTTTGACAGAAACTTCAACTATGTTCCGTAATATGCCATAATTCAGTAAGGGCTCAACAAAGAATGGAATAAAGCACAGTAGATGGGATTAGTGAACTAAAAACGGTAATAGCCGCATGAATTTTCCTTCCCGCTCTGGAATTCAATTTCGAACGACCTGGAACTCTGTAGTCATGTTTTTCCAAATCATGTAATGTGTCTATTAAGTTATTAATATGCATCTCTTTTGTAAAGATTTTGATAACATTCGACAAAAAATTAATATAGAAAACATGATTTCATTTAGTGTTTACAAAAAATACGTCTTATCGCAAGCATTTCGGACAAAACTACATTTTTTTTTCAATTTTGACTCAATTGTGACCTGCGATTGAAAAATGATTTTTTTTTAAGAACGCTTTTGGATTTCAGAATCAGATTTCGAGCAACTGGTTTTAATAGTACATGAGACCTGATGTGCCTAAAAGAATGCATACATTCTTAATATTCTCTGGTCTCTTACATTTTGACCCGCGCGGGGGCAAAATTTAGATGTTTTTCATTGATCGTGCAAAACAAAATTATGTTAATGTATTTTAGATTTTTGTGCGTAGCGTTCTTACACCGTTGGACCGATTTAATTGGAACTTTAAAATGTACAATATGTTATATACAATAGCATATACATATTAACAGTAGTAAAATTGCGGATAAAAAAACACAAAGCTTCATCCGGTTACTGGATCTACACGATTGTATCACCGTAATAACTGTCTTAAAATTTAAACAGCGCTAGATGTACAGTATGCGAAGTAAAAAAAGTTAAATCTGGACTGTATTATACTATATTAATCTGTAGTATCGCACCAGTTTGTAAAGCCCTAGTCGAAAAGTTCTATACTTTTTACTGCTTAGATGTTTTTTATTAGAATCAGTCAGGTCGGGTGAATTTGTGTCTTTCGATATTCTTTTGAATACGGAAATGGAATTCGGAAAACAATAGATGCACGTAGGTGCCTAGCCG
Organism: Spathilepia clonius; assembly: GCA_018250295.1. Taxonomy (NCBI): domain Eukaryota; kingdom Metazoa; phylum Arthropoda; class Insecta; order Lepidoptera; family Hesperiidae; genus Spathilepia; species Spathilepia clonius. The sequence continues at coordinate 5,736 of DWRA01002791.1, forward strand.
GCGCGGTACGCGGGTGAGCGGCGGAGCTCTGTCGGCGACCGGAGCCTCGTCGCGCCGTCATTCGAGTCCGGGAGCGCGCGCGGCCTTCACGCTCGGTGCTCGGATGGCCGACGCTCCGATCGCACCAACTTTCACCTCGCGTGCCGTGTAACCACTTGTAAACATCGGACAAGTGTATCGCGACTGCCGTAATACGGCGAAAAACTCTTGCCGACAATTGGACGGTTTAAAGTTCTCATTACCGATTTTCGGACGGTTGTCTAGTGTTATAATTTCGTTCAGACCGACAGTGGACGGTTCATTAGTGTTAATTATTTAACGATTTATCGATTATATTAAAACTTGTGAGTGTGTACGTAGTAAATATGTGATCATATCGTAAATCGTGTACTGTTATCACGATCTAACACTTAATTTGTTAACATTTAAACAGGTATAATTACAAATAGGTGGGTAAATAGCGAACCTAACCACGATTTTTAAATACACATTTATTGTATATTTTTATTATGAACTATTTTATTATTATTCATATTCATATATAGATGCATTGTGTATAATATTAATGACATGATAGACTTAGATAATGGTAGTCTTCAAACCTCTACTGATGATGAAGTAATATGCAAAACTTGCTTCTGAGTCAACAAGTCAGTCTAAGGTTAGCTTATTTTTTACAATTTTAATATATTAGAGTGGGTGCTTCACAATTGTATTTATAGAAAAAATATAACGTTAGAATAGATTTTTGATAACTGCATCGTAATATTCAAAGTAAAATCTTATCTCCGTAACAAACACAAGACCTGTAAACAAAACTAGATTTTATTGTTCATTCATTTGTGCTACGTGAGTCACCCGTTACCCAAACTAATGCTTATATTAAAATTGTAGTCTGTCAATGTATAGAAATCATTAATTATGGTATTAATTGTGGTTTTATATTAATTGACAACAAATGAAGCGTATTACGAATGATGCCCTTTGTTCAAACATGTTCAGTTAAAATTTATGGGTAGTTGATTAAATACCTTAGGAACCAAGTAAATATTTATATGGGCCAACCTACCTTAAAATAAAATTTTAAAAGTATAAGAATAATGTCAAATATTACAATTTTATTAAAATCACGTAGTGAACGTTATGGAAAACAAATGAATCTGAGGAAATATTTATTATCGCCCTTCCTAACAGTTTTTTATGGAATTTTTAGAACAATAAAATATACTTCCGCATAACCCCAATCAAAACTCCACATTATATTTTATAAGGGTTTATAACTTTTTAAATACTATGTATCAACAATTTTTTTTAAGATATTCTCCATCTGTCACTTTATATTATAATTTGTCTAAGTTTGAAAAAAGAATATGTAAAGTAATATATCGTTATTATCTTAAAAATCATAAGAGGTGGCTTTTAATATTACCAGAAGGGATTAACATATTTTTATATAGGGGAATTATAAAGCTAATTCTCCTAACTGGAGGACGGCTAAATCTTGCTTGTGTTTAAATTATGAAACGTAAACACATATTTACATGCGCATTTTCATAATATATTGTATAACTGTTCATCTTGGTGATATATGGAAAACATGAGTAATTACTGTATAATGTAATACGTGTTTTGATGATAACGGCGCCGTTAAAAGCAACGCCCTCTTGCAGTGGTTAAATATTAAGTTACAATTTAATATTTATGTAGTAATAATGTAATAAAGATTATTAGATAAGAGGGAAACGTCAGTGACCGTGTGAAGGTCAAAACCCTTAAATCCTAAAGTTAGGCTCGCGTTTAACGACCTCCTTATTTTTTATGTGAAAACGGATAGGTCACAACACCTACAATGTTGATCACTGGCCTCTCACCGTAATAGGCAGAGCAGGCCTCGCGCTGAACCAATTATTGTTATTCATAATTAAATGTTCTTAAATTAAGTTTGTACTAACCATTTAATGAAATTAATGCAATTTATTTTATTAGTACAAATACTGGCTATTTCAAATTAGACAATAATAAATTTAGAAAACAAACATGAATACGAAATGACAATTATAATATAGTTCCAAAAATATGTTTTTTTAAAGACGAACGCTTTTTATAAATATCAGTTTTTACGCCTGGTTGCACAAACTGTAGTGTGATCTTCTTATGTTGTTCAAATCATTTAACAGATTCATTTGTTTGCACTTTGTGTTGAATGCGCGCAATTTCGTAAAACGTAACTACATTTGTAATAATTAAGCCATAAATTCATTGTTTTGTCACACGCCTAATACGCTATCAGAAGTTACTGCATTATCTAAAATATGAGCAAACTCCATAGAAATTCATATCCATGTATAAGTAAATGCCGTGTAAAATCGATTCATGAATAGTAATGGGTGTGTCGCGTCTGGCAGAGAATAAATACCTCACTGGCGCTGAAATCACTTTGTCCAGCGTTTCATTCAACGGGTGATTCATTCTAATTCCATACATTTAGGTTAAGAGCGAGTAGAACGTAGGGTAGGAGGCGGCTATGGACGGACTCGGCGACGAGATGTAACGCAGAACTGAGAGTGAGTGTGTGGTGCAGAGAGGAGCCCGCGAGGCGTGGAGCGCGAGGCGAGCCCCTCGGACGCTATATGGGAGCCGGGCCGAGATGAAGGTGGACGCCGAAGCAACAGACGCCGCGCCCGCCGGCCCAACTACACCGATACCTAGTAACACTGAATCACCGGTTTCCTCACTTGACGGTTTGTGTGCAAACTAACAATATGTTTGAAGCTTGGAAAGGTACTGGAGGTGAGTAGCGCCAGTCTGCGGGCCACGTATTAGCAAGGATGTTCTCGGTTACACCTGTTAGATGTGTGTCTTACGTATGTATCCCTAAGCTAAGCCTTCGCAGTAGTACATGTGAGCTGCAGTGTGTAGACGCTTGTAGTTTTTTTTTTGTTTTCATTTGTAAAGCAGATAACTGCCGCTTCGGTAGCCATATAGGCAAATATCTACTCGCCTCCAATTCGCATAAGCTTCCCAATCCACTGTTAATAAGCTTGCAATAGCGTAACCCCACTACTAAAACACTAACAGTAACACACAGGCTGTTGTTTGCACCGTAATTAACTTCCACTTAGTTAATAGTATCAGACATTAATTTGCGGAATTACGTGTTATAAAGTTAATACATTTGACACTATCTTAACAACGATAAACTGTCGTACGGTCAGGTTACCCAGATGATACTCTATTTTGGAATGAAATATGTGTTGGCAGGAGTGAAGGTGTAGTATGCAATACACTGTTTAAAACATGTTGGCTGAAATGAAATAGGTTTATCTTTTCTTTATAAAATTGTGTGCGTAACATAAACGAATATTAAAATCGAGATATAATAATAAAGAATACCAATTCATTCTATCTATTAAATAAATAAACATGTCATATATTGATTAGGTAATAATTTATGATAAATAACCGAATAAATTAACCGATTTGATATAACACGACTTCTCGTAACTTTCATTACTGACTCAAACTGGATTGTATAAGACTTGCATTTTTTGTACTTTACGTGTTTGATGGGATGTCACTTTGTTTAGTATAGGTAATACTAAATAGTAGTTTAACAGAACAGAAAAGTAAAATAATGATAATTTATTACTTCTTCATTATCCACGAAGAAATTTACATTCTAAAATATAAGTTGAACGTATAATACAAAAATTGGGATAGTTTTTATTCATTGAATATTACAATCGAAAGTAATAAATGTATCGTCACATTAGCAGAGGTTGTAGGGCTGATAACTTGTCTACAATAAGATGGAGTAAGTATCAATTTCTACATAAACTTATTTTCTCCATTGTTTCAAAATATATTGTTTCAAACGAGATAAAAATGTCGCAAATTGGATACCGCGTGCAATTATTTTGGCGCATCAGCGTGAACGCTAATCAATTCTCGAGAATTGATGTTTTGCATAAATTTCGCGTCGCGTCGGTTCAAAACAAAGTACTAAGTACTCATCTCATAAAGGTATTTGGTAGTGATAACAAAAAGAACGGAACAAAATATACAATAGAGGATTTTATAAAGAAATTGATAAAATATATTTTAATATCACGTAAAATCTAATGTGTTCGACATTAGATTAAGTTAAAATTTTACGTACCCTGTTCGGGTCTCTTAATTTTTTAATGTGTGCAGATTTTTATTTTCTTATCAGTTGTATTATTTTGATTTATCATTTATCAATATTAAGTAACCAGTTTCTTCTTGGAGATGAGAGTAATAAGATTCCTTTATGTTCCAAATGTAAAATAGACTGTTCATACGACGATATACCTAGGTATAAAGACGACGGCCGGGACATGAACTACCCCTGAAATTGTAAAATCAAATTTAGCTTATGTCAAGTATGTAATATAAACAACGTTCTTCTGTTACCGTAAGCGGCTAAATTTAAGGCAGGATAAACATAGTACGTTTAATTTATACTTTCTCAGAAAAAGCCAAAGACGATTATTATAACGCTAGCGACGACGAAGAAACGTATCGAAGTTAACGGTTATAATTGTGCGCACTGCAGAGAGAAATAGTCACGTCAAAAATATGAATTTATTCGTTAAAATTATACTTTGCTAGACGTAAGTTAGCCGCTACCGTAGCGTGAACGCATTTTGAAGTTTTATCCGCAAATGAAGAACTTATAGCGATACAAAAAACCGGAAATCTCGAGTAGAGCGCTGTAAAGAGATTTTCTTTTTGTGTAAAATGTTTTGAAATGCGCTACGGGGTCCAGAACTCTCTGTTCTTTGTTTTAAAAAGTACAGCCTAGATCTGTGAGTGCCTAGTAATTAAAATCTATAAGCCAGAACATTCGAACCTTGCGCGAAACTATTTCTACATAATGTAATCGTGTATATTGCTGAAATTTACGTCACTGCGTATTACTCATAGTATCTACACAAATAAATAAAATTTAAGTTTAAAGTTTCTTATGTCAGAATAAGTTTTAACTTAAAGCATATATTTAGATATATTTCACTTATAATTAAAACACGATCATAAATTTTTGTCTGTCTGTTTGCTTCGGCTAATCTCCGCAATTTCAACAGGAATTTCACTGGCAAATAGCCGATTTTCTGAGGAAAAAGTAAGGCTAATTTCATTTTAGAAAAGGTTTTAGGGTTCTGCGCAAATTAATAAAAACCTATACAATGTATGGCGCACGCCCATTGAGTTAATTTATTGATGGTGTAAAATTTTGTGCATGTGTATATCATGCCGTGTGACATTTTTTAAACGAGGGTGAATCTGCAGGGCACCGCTACCTAATACCTAGCTAACCACAAATAGCCGGGTTTATACGATACAAAATATAATTCAAAAGTGGTAGAACTTTTTGTGGCGGCACCCTCGCCACAACTATTTCTGCCTAATAACAGTGGTTTGAAAGTAATGTATGCTCGTTTAAACACTGTAATAAGACATAGATACTATGATACGAGACATGAAACTCGCTCGTCATTGGCAAGAATCATTTGTGATTGGCCATAAACGGGGTTTCTGTTCTATTTGGAATCCATTTCAAAACTTCGCGAGCGACAGCAGACTCATTTTCTGACTCATAATAGTTGACAGGTAAACTCAACTATCAACTTATCTCTCATCATATTATCTCATCTCATAAATTACAAAATAATGTAATAACAATCTTATGCAGAAAACAACGGCCCAATAGTCAACAAACTCGACTGCGATGCACGGAATCTGTCTTTAAATAGGTGGACATATATTTAAAATCTGATTTGGTATTTTTGTGAATCGCTGAATACGAATACATAGTTGTCCAATCACAATAAAAGGGCAATAACTTGCATCTCAAGTTTACAGTCCAAGCTTGATGGATTTCAACATACGAGATGTCGTTACATTCGTTTCAATCAAGGAGGAAAGGTACGAAAAGTATTTAATTTATATGAACTATTTGGATGTCAAATGAAGCTTAATAAATAGACTAAGATAATATCGCTAAATACTGAAACCGTAAAAATGAGTTTTACTACGTTGAAATGCCTCTATTAAAATGGGAATCAAATGTTGCAGTGCAGCAGACTGGGACAAAAAAAAAATACCAAAACTAATTTTATTTTGTAATATACATTTATTTTATAAAATCTACTTATTCGAGTGGCGTTGCCGTCGGACCCTTTAGTTTTTTTATGTAATATAAGTAGGCAAGGAGCAAGCGCTCCACTTATGTTAAGTAGTCACTGCGAGCCGCAGACATCTGTAATAAGCTCCGAACACCTATTTTTTTATCCTACGTATGGGACATTGTACATGAAGTCTGTCAAGAATACGTTGTAACTCCTGCAGATCTAGGCAGTGCCCTTATTTTTTTAATCGAAAAAGAATAATGTCGTTTGTTACAAAATTTCCTTTCCCATGTTATATTTCAGAATTACAGAAACATATTAATTTATCATTCATAAATTAAGAGCAAAAGTGCTGCAAGCAAACCTTTATCTGCAAGTTTCTATAAGTTTTTCAAATGTTTCAGAAAACAATCGATATTACTACATAAGCGACTAAGACCTAAATCCTTCTCATGTCACGAAAACATTGGGCTCACTATAAAGATGTAATTCATCTTCATTAATTTATCGACATTTCTTCTCCCTGGTGCAACTTGTAAGCCAGATCTCGTTACAATTCTGCTTCCTCGTTCTTGTATTTACTTCGCGTGATGGTAATGACAGTTTACTTATGTAATGTCATTGCGTAATACTTCCTAGCGTGGCAGCGACTAGCATGGTGTGTCGATCAGATCTATCTCATAGTGATCTTCAAATCGAAATAATCTTAAGGAAGAATTAGAAGTACTCAAGCCGTAGAATAATAGTCCACAAAATTAATTATAAGATTTCACATGTCTTCTAAAACATAGATAACTCTTGCGAATGTACATTACATACTAAACGACTCAAGATGTTTTTTCAACCATTAACGTACCCAGTACGTATTTTTAATTTTTGTACGTACAAATAGCAGGGGAATTAAAACGTGCATTATGTTTGAACTTTTCTTAATCGCTTTGGACCTAAATTTATACCATTGTTTGCTTTGCATAGAGATGTATTTCCCGTATGAACGATGATCTTCGTCACCAGCCGGAAAAGGAAAAGATCTTGAATACAACGATGATGGCGACGTTATACATTTCCCACATTTTTATCCGGAATAATGTTAAACCAAAAGTCATACCGACACCCGCTTTGCAGTAAATTGTGGAGCAATACACATAGAATACATATATGCTTCCCGGATGAGCTGTTGTCTTCGTCAAGCCGTGAAGGAAATATTCCTTAAACGGAACAACATTAGGTATACGTTTCCCATATTTCACGCGGATATCATTAATATCGCTATTAGACATCTATTTCAGGCGTATACATATTTCTGAGTTCATACAAAATACTATATTTATTTAATAGTCACAAAAAGACGATACTAAGAAATAATATACTTCA
>DWRA01002792.1:0-13256 GCA_018250295.1 Spathilepia clonius
CAGAAGACAGCAGCGCTTAACACTGCTGTTATTAGGCAGAAATAAGTGTGGCGGTGATGCCGCCGGAGTCGAACTACGACGAATTCTACCACCTTTAAACTACTTTACAACAAAAACCACGTCCCTATGAAGCAACCCTATCCAGTCGGTACTAGCGTCCCTCATTTAAATATATCTCGTACCTTAGGGAGCTAATAAAATCATACAGTAATTATTACTTCGGCATGAGCGCTTAACGAGTCGGAGTATTGTTGTAGAACCTTGGTCTTGGTCAGACAATAGTAATAAAGTTTCGAAATATTTATGTAAGGGTCTTGTACCGACTACGTTCGGATCTACGTTTAAAACGTCAGACTTAAATGAGCTACAAAATGAAAAAGTATTACATGACGGACCAGTTGTAGTGATAATATGCCCAAGCAACAGACCAAAAACGGTGGTAGAACCCTTTATTGTCTCCGCAAGCATATTTCTGCATTAAAACAGTAGTGTTAATCTCGACTGTGTTTTAGTTTGAAGGGTGTGATAAGGGAGACATACTAATCCGAGGCGTTCCAACTTAGTCCTCAAGTGTTACGCACGCTTATGATGTTCATTATTGACAAATTCATTTCATTTCATTATCATTCAATTCAAAATTTTCACGAGATGAGATCTATAGCGAACTCCATATCGAATGGGGTTTTACCAGAAGTAAATCGTAGATGCATTACTACCCTTCAAGACTAAGATGGCCGCCTCACAAGCCGCATACTTTGCTACATAAACGTCATTAAAAAGATATACGGACAAATTGGAAACACCCCAAGCGCTATAAACAACCCCTACAAGAACGACCTCGTTGCGTAACTAGAAGTGTAAAACCTTAATACTAAGGTCTAAACCAGTTTTAGTAGGAATGTGAGTGGGTGGTTCGTTCAATTCCCGGCTGTTTGGGCAAGAAATGTTTCGGCCACGGGTCCAAGTGATGCAACTAGGAGTAGGGTTGACTTTATTGACCAAAAATAGATATGAAAAATATTTTTTTTATATTATGCTGGTGTTTTTGAAGCAGTGTCGAACTATTTCAGAGATCTTATTTTAAATCTTGCGACTCATAGATATTTGTAACATTTCTAATGGATCACAAATGCATAGCCGAATCAGAAACACATGACATGGTGTGCTAGATATCAGGTAATATTGTAGATATCCATTTAGGAAATCTCATCCATTTTAATTCTATCTAACCACTTACTAACAATCAAACATATAGAGTATCAATAAATTCATTTTGTTTTTTAAATTAGCTTGTTTATTTCGCGATCTTAGAAATGAATTCAGTGTATTTAGTATTTTTCATGACAAGTTAACGAAATATACGTTTAACTGAATTAATTAATTAATCATGTTATTTATTGTTCTTCATATAATAACAGAATGATAACTTGCTTACTTTAAGACACTGTATAGACAACATATTTATACCATATGTATATAATAATATCATTATAACATGTGCACAACCCTACAGTATCATACGAATATTTAACTTGAAAGTAGTTCTAATGCCTACGCTTATTAAGTTGTAGTATTAATGGATTTACTCAATTTATGTCTAAATTAATCACCGGAGAAGATATAAAATATATACTTAACGTAGAGTAATTTGAAATAAGTTCTGAAGAAATGGTTAATTTACTTATTGAAGAAGTGATCAAATATAAGATAACACCAACGGAAATAGTAACTTAGAGAAATAGTTATACAAAATGGCGAAGAAGGTAAGTTATTAATACTTAGTTCACTTGTAGTAAGCTAAGGAGAAGCAGAATATTTGAGACACATAACTGGATAAAATAATTAATTCAGAGGATTTCTACCACAAACCAATGTTATGAAAGGAACATAAGACAGCTTTTCATATCAAGAATTTGAATAACAATGGAGTTAGAATAACGTTTTTGTAAAGTATATTTCACCACAGATTCAACATGAATCGAAAGATTTCGAAAGAAATCAGAAAGCGCCTTAAACCGTACGATGTTACAAAGATCAAATCTCACGCGTTATTTTCAATACAATAAACGATCAAAATCAAGACTCAAGTGAAGAAGCAAGCTAGCTTCGAGCGTAACCAAACACATTACCTCCGGAGGTGATAATCACAGTTTGTCCTGTCACTTAACATGGACGCGCCAGCTACTGAAGATGTTTTTTTGTTTCAGCCGTGTTTGAACATTATTATCTCCGGTAGATTTAGGCTCGTGAGCCCTGGCTTAGTTTGGACACGGTTTATTAGCTTTTTTAAGTTCTAGCATCCGCTGTTAAAGGGTGTTTTAGTATTTATGTACTGGTAATACTTTGTAAAAAATGGATTCGACAACACGACAGACATGAAATATTGTAAAGGTCAAGTCCTTTCACATACCCCGATGATTGTGTCAAAATATACGCGTAAAGAATCAGGGTCAGATCATGCAACTGATATTGTTTCTACCTATCCTTAAATGTATGTTATTATTACGAATTCACTTATTATATTCATGAATGAAGTCATTTCATTGTTCAATTTTAATATTTCCAGAGATACACAAACTAAATGATGTAAGTATAGACCACATGATATGTATGAATATTTCTTGAACTAAAAAGGGTATTAAAATCATTTAAGAAACCGAAGAATCGTCAAAACCTAATTGATATAGCTTTTTATAAGAAACAATAGAAACAAAAACGATTCAATTTATCAATCGCATGCGCATCGCAAACGTACTTCAAAATTAGACATCATTCAATATGACTCCACATGTATCCAAAAAACATATTATTTACTTATGCTCGTGTATTAAATTTCATCACAGCATTAAGTAATCATCCCGGAGATCCCAGGGCGTTTGCTTCGGGATCCGTCCGTCAGAGGGAGCTAACACGGGCATCCTGTCTGTCTGTCCGAGATAAGATTATACTTAAACACTCAAATGCTTGATTGTTTAATACGAGTTTGTATGGCTTATACCGTTTCCGGTTTATGAAATTTAATCTTATTGTTTTATTACACGTAAAACAGACATTTGTTGCTACAGTATTATATTACAAACACGCTTCTAAATTCGGAAATTTATGATATAGTAAACAGGAATGAAGTTGTCATAACAGATGTACAACTAAGGAATAGTCACATGACTTCCATTTGTTATTAGACTTCAACTTCTTATCTCAAATAAGTAAAACGTAATTTAAATGGCATTTATCTACAGCCAGAAATGTACACTATGAAAATAAAGTTGGTTGTGTTGCATCACTGTACCTTCTGAAACCGGTCAGAAGATTAAAGGTTGGGAAATGTGTGCTTTACAACAAAATAACTCACTTCGATAATACCCCAAATGATAGGGCGGCTAGGCTCAATGCAGGATTTATCACGTTCGCCACCATAAATTACACCCCATTTGACAGTCCGCAACGCACCTTTCATATTGTTTTTCACAACAGGCAACACTAAAGAGCGCCGTTCGCGGAACGGCTCGTACAAATCGCCAAATTGTGACGAAAAAATCATTAGAACGTCCCAACAAAGGAAATTGTTTTGTATCCCTGAGACTAGTTTCACAGATATAGATACACAAAAAAGCGTATTTTGACGTCTAAATAGACTCGTCAGCGCAGGTAGAAGGGCCAGTAACCGACACCTCTCTGCACGGTGAAAGAAATGTCATTAATTTAAACGGACCGAGACCAGCACCGCGATTTGTTCAACGCGGAGAAATTTATTCTTTTAATAATTTATAAATTTCCGATATCTGATCGAAGCTCCGATTCTGATCAAGATGTAGAAATATGAATAGCTTTTTTATTGATCCCGGTTTTTACGGGAGAAGGATATAATGAAATGCGTTTTATTTTTTCTCAGAAGGAGCCACTTAATTTTCATAAAAGAATCCAAAACGATTGTAAACCCGTTTCTGGTTTTGAAAACTTAATCAGTTCTAAAATTCGTTTTATTGGGAATGATAATGCGGAAACGAATAATAAAACTGCTGAAGTTAAGCTATTGGCAAGAAATAATGGAGAATAAAAAATGAAACAAAAAGAATTGGCCTAACACCAATTTTTTTTTGATAAAACACAAGACACTTTTTGCGATGGATAAACAGAAGGCGAGAGCTATGCCCGATTAACTTGAAGGTAATGACTTCATAGAATTGCTAGCGTTGATTTAATGACACAAAAAAAGCGCAAACATATTTATTGTAGCTTTAATGTTCTGACGCTTAAGATTGAGAAATTTCCATACGGACTATCGAAGTACATGTAAGTACTTGAATTGTACGTAAAAATGAATCTCAAAAATGGAACAAAAGGAACATACAAAAAATAGATGAAGAATTTCAAGAGAGAGTTCGTTTAAAAACTAATATAGGTTCCTAGAGGTTGCGTTACTCCGAAACTTTTAGCATTCATCGAATTTATACCGTTGAAATCTTAAGGCATTATGTCCTAATGGGAACCAACAATAGAGAATTTATTCTACCTAAATGTCTGCTCTTTGGCCCATTGTTCCATTCGGGAACTCGAGTATTTTTTTCAAAACCCTTGTTAGCAAGTCTTCGGATAGATCTCTTGTGGGGACAATAGCAGGTTACATATTTATAAGTGGGTAGGTAGGCGGGCTACAGGTGTTTTGTTTAAAGATTGAACCGATTCTAAAATTGGTCGTTTCTAATCTAAATCTGGACACTTCGAATTACTGAAGACATATGTTTTTAAGTGAATTACACTAGCTCTCACAAACATTGACATCTCACTTCTATTAAATAAATGTTCACAGTTTAACTGTTAGTCCCGAAAATTTGTGTCGTTGATTACTATTTTAATAGAATTATTATTAAATACGATAGTTGGCAAGTCATTCATTCTAGTATCAAAAAGATTTACAACCTTACAATACATGAATCGTCCATATTCATTCTCATTCGCATACTTCGTAGTTTCATTGAACTTGAGTCAATGCTACAGACAACATCTAAACGTCATAAAGAACACAATTTATCATCCACTACAAAGCAACCACGCTTCTAGACACGCATCTAGCATATCAAGTGTGAAAACCTATCATCGAATACATGCGCGTTGAAAAGAAAATATTACTTTCAAAAGCAATCCTTATTACAAATTATTACATAAGTGCCGAGGGCTATCTCGGGTATTACAATATGCTTAGATGGTCAAGTTTTTGCTCAGCATTACCTCACGTTCGGTGCTCCATCAAAAGCGAGCACAACAAATAACTTTTTTAACTATAACCAACGAACGCCAATTAGTTCTACCCCGGAAAGATGACTCTGTCGACGCTTTTCTAAGTTTTTTCAACGCACTCTGATTATTTGGAGAAGGTTCGGAATTCGATTCGCTTCTGTATGTTTATTACAACGCTGACTGTACAAATATTTTGTGGCCGTATTTTCTGGTAATGTCACGGCTCCTGGCACAATTTCGATGGATTCTAAGACGCATTTAGTATAATGATAGTTTTAATTTCATTCATAACGATACTTTGGTACGTATCAGCGCAAATATTAGCGTAATAAACAAATTTGTGGACTCTCGTACTCATCATTTAAGATAAATTGTGGCTTCTTATGTAAGAAATAACCGATTTTTGTAAAATGTAATATCTCAATCTGTGTATTGTGATCGTTTCACATATTTTTAAGAATAAGAAAATAATAACAATAGTAAATCAATTTCTAGGTGATTATTTAGTTGAAAACAATTGACACAGTACATTGTAACTTTAATCAGGTTCATGAAAATTGATATGCTAATTTTAACACCAAACTTAAAACTGCCCTTGGATTACCAATTAACTTCAATTTGTAAATTTAAAATTAGTTTCAATACACCTATAGACACAGTTACATAACACTAAGTTCTCATAAAAAATATTTTGAGAAGCACACTGGCATCAATGCCTGTTTACATTTTTTGTTCCATAGACTAATTTATGGCCCAAAACGCCGTATACTCTTAATTAACGAGTGTTTTGTATACAATAATAAAAAATGAACAAATGAGTTTTATTGAAGCTAAATTATCACGAATGCGTTAATTTGGCTAGAAAGTTGAAGGAAATTGAAAAACTTTGAAATCAAAAGATAAAAGGTAGACATTTTCGTGGGAATGAAGAGAAAGATGACATTAGATAGGCATGATGTTGTGGTCAACTCAAATACACACATATAACAAAGATATGTTCGATATGATATGTTATGATGAATAGTATCTTAAATATTTTTATTATCATTTGCGAATTTCTAATCGTGATGAAGGATTTTGGCTTTAGTCCACACTCGTTGATCACTTTTAAATTCGCGATATTTTCATGGAACGCACAGAAAATGATTGTTCATTTTTATTATAACAGAATAAAATAAAATAGAATACACATAACTTAAAGAAGGAAGTCGGTTAAAAAATAGAAGGTGTCCCTGATTCGAACCATTTAAAGTGGAATTTCATATCAACAAAGTGCCGTCTTGATTTTTTACGATGCTAATACATAATTACATAAAGCGTTTGTACCAATTAATTTTTATAACAACTAAATAATGACAGCACTTTCATCCAAAAAAGGAATAATGAAGCGGTTTCAAGTACCTATTATTCAATTTTAAAACGGTTAAGAGTCTAGAAAACTGAAATACTATCAGAAACTCGTATAATACGGTCTACTATTTACACAATAATTCAATATTGTGTCAACTTAACACAAAATAAGTGTGAATTGTTTGGTACAAATTATTAATAAATCATCGACGCCTACATTCAAAGCACCAAGTGCTACTGTCTAATGATATCGTGGGTGGTAGTGATTCTATCTGCTTGTGTACAATTGCTGCTGCGTATTCGATTTGAATTACTTCTACACCATTATTGATATGAACAATTATTTCATTAGTAGTATAAATTTTAGTTTATTTATTATCTTAATCGTGGACATCGACATCTTACATCAAATGTATATTATATTTGAAATCTCGAGATAACGTAAGGAACAGCAGGCTTTGAGTGTTAGCTATTTGGTAATAATAAAATACATTACACAGGATTTCTAAGAATATTTTTGACAAACTTAAAACAAAGTAAGCTTTAAGTTTGCTAAGAAATGAGTTTATTTTTCCACGGTAACCAGATAACCTTTGTAAGTAATTTGATTTGTGGCTTTTTGCGCTAAATTTACGGAGTTGAATCCCAAGCTACTGATTTTTCAGTTATGTAAGATTAGGTTAAATGCCTTCGATTTCATGTACTCCCGAAGACAGCAGTAATATCAATGATAGATTGAAACCGAATAGAAACGAATAGTCAAACATTTAAAAGTTTACTAAATTTGTTCAGTGATTTTAGTGATCCATCCGAAAAACGCAGACACACCATAAAAAATTGGTATCATATCATAATTATGATACTTATAATACATAGAATGACATATTAAGTTATAAAAGCCCATATTATGTCAGATTTTACATTACAAATAATTCTGAAGTACCAGGCTCACATAAAACGGAGGTACACGAGGACTGTTCCATTGTCAAACCGTAAAACGTTTGACCAGAAAATCATAGTAACATTCACAATAGGCCTTACTAAGTATATTGAACTTCACGTACCAGGACAACATAAAACCGAGGCTCCACGACAGCGCTGTTCGCTCCCAATGTCTTCATCTAAGGCCGTGACCGCGCTTGACCCGCGACCAGTTCCCGAGATAGCTCGACCAAATAACGAAACGACTTAGCGATATCGGCGAAATTATAATGCCCTTTATTCATGAACTAACGATTTAACATTGATCCAGTTTTTTAATCGCAGCGTATTTTTGCCTTAATTAGGCACATTTAAGTATCGGACAAAGTTTGAACGCTGAATGTAGCATTTTGCTGTTAGATGTAGCTTTAAAGTTACAGGCGACGTTCCAATCTAGGGGTAGAAACGTAATGACGGCCGACTTCAGTCTTCAATGCAAACTCCTACCTTATTTGTTGAAAATAATTCAATGATAATTTACCATCACGTGAATTGCTTATGGTTAACTCAATTTTATAAAAATAACAAATATTGCATGCCTATAGATTTGAGGAATCATCGGTTTTTTACATTTTCGAATCATCATTAAATCACTAAGAAACCACTCCAACGTATTTATTTAATTATACAGATAAAAATATAGGTACAACAAGTACAAAATAACGATAGCACTGACTAAACTAGGGTTATATTGACATTAAAATCAAATGGTATATTAAATGCAAATTAAAAGTTACTCAGTATGGAAAAATTTCAATAATACTAACAATCTACAATTACAGACAATGGATTTTGTTACTTCCAATCCTTTTTACACCAGAATTAGTGAAAATCCTCAAATACTAATCCAGGGAAACTTAACATAATATGTATTTACGAGTACATTTTTAGATTCTTAAATAACCATATCGTAGCAGTAATTTGAAATCGAATTAAAAATTCAAAACCAGGGGAAAACATTACAATGTTATTGAGAACCATAAACAAGTGTCACAGAGTAAAAAAATCTTTAACCAGCCAGCATTTTCTTTTTTTAATTTTATCTTTATTTTTATTCTTAATCTGTATCCAATCAGATCTGGCCCTTAAAGTTTGTACCGATAATTTTTACATATTTATTAGTCATCGACCATAAATTCTTTTTGTGATCTTATCCTAAGATTATTCTTAAACTTGTAACGTCTCAAGATGGTTTTTGTTCGTAATCAATCAATGTTTTCTGTTAAGTGGGACGTGGGTCCAAAACAAAGGGTTTATAAATGCAATTCATTAATAATGTTCATTTTAAAATGTTTTAAACACTTTATTTTCATAAGTTTTGTTTTTTTTTTGTCGAGGAGAAACAAATATCCATGTAGTCCGTCTGATGGTAAGTGGCTACTGCCGCCTATGGACATCTGTAATAGGCACAGAAAAGATTAGAATCCTGAACTCGGTAACAGATGTGTTTCCACCCATGAGGAATAAATTGAAACGCCTCAAATAAGTATATTTCCTTTACCACACACTTCTAGCCAAAACACAGCAGCGCTTACTAGTTAAAAGTCTCTATATACAAGACCATATGACTACTTCATCTATAGTTCGATATTAAGGCTCTCTGCTTTTATAATAACCTTTTCTATAAAAGTTAACAAATTATAAAAACGGAAATTCTTAAATTCGAAAGCTAAAATTTCCAGAATTATTCTATCGGTAAATCTCAGAGCGCCGCGGGAAGAAACCCACAGAAACGTATAGTTTTGATAATTGCTTAATCAAGCCGATTGATCATCAATAGAACGATCGACCCGTCTTGAGTCGACGACCCGGGCCATAGAGATAGGAATGGCTTAGACTTGAATAATAGAAAAATACGGATTTTTGTAACATTGATGTAGTACAAGCATGCTTTTCGGCCAATGGTAAGTCACTCGATGCAAAGTACGAAAAAAGTTCTACCTAAAGACGGTGTAGGTGAATTGTTATCACCATTATGCCTGTTGTCGCAAGGCGGAGGAGTATACTTGACGGATTATCTCTAAATATAAAAGATTTGTTGCTACCCCGGAAAACCCACACATCACACCAATTAAATTAAAGCTTAGTACCACTTGATACGACACACACAGAAGCACATAATTGTCGAAGTGCTTTCAGAGTGTAACTGCAAAATTTATTGCATAATTTACTTCAGTTAACAATTATAAATACTGACAATACTTAATAATTTCAAACTGAAGTTACATTGACTTATGTAAACAAGCTCTAAGTTTGAATTACAGATTTGAACAAAAAAAATATGTTTTATCTTTTGTAATAGAAGGTCCCTTCTACCAATAAGCATATCTATAGGCATCGATTTTGCGCCACAAACAAATCATAGTCCAGCCGCCTATTTGAGCCTATATGCGCGTGATCGCCTATGCAGTAAAATGCTTTAATGAATTATATTGTGTTCTTTGCTTATATCTTTGCCTGTACTTATGTTATTTGCCGATATGCTTTATTACATATTTATTCTAACTACACTAGTTACGTGGATTAATAATAAGTGCTACCAAAGATTTATAAGTATATTATAAGTATATATCGGACAGAATACACAAAATAAAAAACATAACTTAAAGTCTAACCAACCTTTAGATAGATAGAAAACAGCTGAATAGCATTGTACTTAAAACATTGATGAGATAATCAAATAGCCTCCTAATGCAACGCCAACGCCATTTATTACAACAATCAATTATATGTATTGTAGATATCTTTATTTGTATGATTTTAGCGGACTAATAAATATTTATAAAACGCGATTATTGAATTAAAAGTTTTTATGTAAAGGGACATAATTGAGCTGAATTCGTAATTATTATCTACTATACTATAACAATTTAAAAAAAAATACGAGTCGTTATATTTTGAAAAGCTCAATTTCAGGAAAAACTACCAAACTGTCAAACTTCATTTATTAATATGTAATATTTATTCTACTACGAATATTTGGCAAATGCGGCAATACGGAATATTCAAAATTTCTAAGTATCAATTTATATAATTATATCTCTATGTTTATGCGGTCATTACATCGCATACTGTGAAATCTTTAGTTCCGATTCTGTAGGGGCGCTGCTAGGAAAAGTATAGGCCAACTCGCTAACGACGATCGAGTCGCTAAACGTAAAAAACTCATACTAAGGGTACCGGAGTCCATCCAGTTATTCGTCTATGATCAAAACCCATCTCTACATAATGCAGATCTAAACAAATCATTCAGCATTCGTGATCAAGTCCACAACTTCGTGATGTTGTATGAATTATGACATTGCGGTGAAGTGTTCTACCATGTCCATTGAGATACGTACTTGTATATAGAGAATGCACTAGTTTTACCCGTGGCTGTCTACATTTAGATCTTGTTTTGGTTTTTAAAGGTAGAAAGGTAGCCCTTTGTGGTTCGACTCCGGCGGCACCAGCACATCTATTTCTATCCAATAACAGCAGTGTTAAGCGCTGCTATCTTTTGGTTTGAAGAGTGTGGTAAGGGAGACTTATTTATCGGAGACATTCCAACTTAGTACTCAGGGGTAGTAACGCATCTGTGGTCTCAGGTAGGATTCTAATCTTATCTGGGGTGAATTACAAATGTCCATAGGCGGCAGTTCCCACTTACCATCAGGTGGACGGCAATCTCGTTTGCTACTCCATCAAATAAAAAACACACGAACAATATTAGATACATCTTTACAATTACCAATTTTGAAAGTATAGCCAGTATGATTCGAGCAGCCAGGTACCACCGTCACACCTATTTCTAGCGTGATACAGATCTACATTTTAGCAATGGGTTCACAATTACTAAATAAAGAAAAAAAAATAACTAGTCCTCAAAGATTACAACGCGTTTGAGGAGACCTTAGTTAGAAAATAATTCTATTATAGGTTGATTACAGGTTAGGTGGACTGCATGCTCGTTTGCAACTTCAATTTTATAAATAAAAGATATAGATATATATATTTCTCGACGTCAAATAAGAAATAGCTGGGCAAAATTAATTATATTTAATGGTTGACTGGCTGACAGTCAGATAGCAATAGTTATTGAGATAGCGACCAGTTATTAAGCAGTCTGTGCTCATGAGTTAAGTTTATGGCATGAAACAGACGCGATATTAATGTACAGATACTGTTTAATGTATTGCGCTGATTGCTAGGGCTTGTCGTTTTAATTTTGGTGTAAATTTGTTTATAATATAGTGCGAATATACGAGCATTCAGTAGTGATGGTAAGTGCTCACTGCCGCGCATCTGCATTCAAGATCAACTCCAGGTGCCATTACAGTTCTCATGTTGGCTACAAATGTATTACCACCCCTAAAGACTAAGGAATGCTTCATAGAAGTGTGATATATTTCTCTATTGTTAGCTACTGATATTTTAAAAATAAATATAGGCGGCCATTTTTTTTTTACGATTACCAATAATTCCAATTCTTTATCCAAACGAAATGGGGTTCAAACAATTTTATTTGTTTTTTCACTAAAATTTGTTTTGTTAGTCAACTCAATATTAACCTAATGCTTTGATTGTAAAAATTCATTATTGTTTTGATAAAATATTTCCTAACTTATTTTAAACTAGTATAACTTCTTAAGTGCGTGCAAATCTTTTCACCAAACTGTAGAGGGTAATGATTTTAGAATGTATGTCTTAATCTTTGGCACGTCCTATAGCCCAAAAGGCTTGCAGGAGTTTACTACATAATATTGTTAGAATCGTCTAAATTGTGGGAATCATATAGGCTATATTTTAAGCGGTCAAGTTTTTTATAATAATTACCTAATCGTTGTGTACGTATTATTCTATGTACAACATTTTGCAAATTTACTGTTTAAGAAACACTATTCCTATAATTAAAATTAAAAGCAGAATTTATAATAAAATGACTTCTATAATTCCAAAGAACTTTACCGATGCTTAATTAAATAATTTTATGTAGTTTTAAACAAACATATGTAGATTTTAAAATTGAATCTAGAATACGTTAATACCTACTTAAGCAAATGATAAAAAGGTTAAGGGGAACAATAATATAAACTTCAGACTCTGCCACTCATTAAGTGGTAACAGTTATCAAGAGGTTAATTTACTCGTTAAATTAATGCACCGGAACATTAAAATATTTTCGCCTGGTTTAAGCGGCTCACACACTTAGCAATAATTTATTGGCAACTAGCGTCGTCGCTGTCATCACTTACTAATTTAGTATGATATTGATTTGACAGAGTTGATTTGTTGTATAAATACGCCGAGTATTGTAGTGTGTTTAAAGGATTGAGTATGTAAAATGTTTCAGTAAATATATTGTTCTGTTAGTGTTACCTTAAATGGTAGGAGTTTAAGTACTTATATGTATTGACGCTGGAGACTTTATTGTAGTAACTATCAAATCAAATCAAATCATTTATTTGCAGATTAACACGATATACATGATTATTCTACACTGGGGTATGCAAAATTATTACATCTAATATTAAATAACATTACAATTATTACATTACATTAAATTATAATTAATTAAACAATACATATATCCCGTTACATTATTAAATTTATCTTATATTATATTATTATATAGTACACATTATTATTATCATTCATTAATATTATTGATAATATGTCAAGTTAAAAATTTAATTGTTGTCATTCAG